>JAECUM010079206.1:0-11146 GCA_016617855.1 Megalonaias nervosa | reverse complement strand
AAACTAGTAATAAACCTGGACATTCCAAATGTCACAGTAAGATACCTGGACGTAATAGGTTTGTGATTCATGGATCCAACATTTCAGGAAGTAATCCAGAGGCCATTTGATCATGTCGCACATCATGTTTGTCTGCCCGGCCTGCTTGTACGCGTCTTGGAACTTGATGAAGCCCAAGAGAAGGAAATGCGTGGACGCAGCCATAGGTAGATTGAACTTTACGTGGTCACCAGCTTTGGATAGGAAAAGTAATATATAGATGGGTAATTTTCTACAACGCTTTGCATCTGTTAACTAACATTCAGTCTTGATAATTTCAAGAGGCAATTGTTAAATCTTTTGCATTGTCATGATTTTTTTTTTTATTAATTATCAGCTAGAATTATCAGCAAAATAGGTTACTCTCACTTATCCACTGCTACCCTTCCGTCCTATATCAAAACTATTATCTGTGCCAATACAATTTATTTAAAAGAGGTAACTAAAATAACTATACTTGATATGAAACTAATAGGTCTCTTTCACATTTGTTTAAGTAGGAGGAATATTAAAGCATTGCAAACTGATTCAGCTTTATACCTTGGTACACACACAGACACATAATGATTATCTCTCGCTATTATATGTTAGAAGATAATGTGTGAAACTTAAAAACAGATATATTTACATGCCAATCTGACTAAAATCAGATCTCCACTGTCCTACGTAAGATCTGACAGCGACCGCTTAGGGGTCATTTTCTGATGACCTTTGAATTAGCTAATGGAAATGTAGCTTTCAAAAATTTGAAAATGAGTCAAACTGTTCGGCACATATTGGTGTTCTTCATCCACATTGCTTAGTCTTCCAATATAAGATTTCATCTGATTGGTTAATAAAATTATCGATTATGGTAATAACATAGGTCTCCAGAACGTAGACAGTAGAGAACTAAATTTAATCAGATTGATTTACATGCTGAATGAAATACAGAATTTACTACTCAATAGGTCATACACTAGTTAAAGAACTCAAAATGATAAAACTTCTAATGGAAATATCTAATGAATATACTAAATTAGATGAAAAAAGCATAATGGTTGGTTATCCAGTGTACAGGAGATCATTCTAAAAAATGCATTATTGACATTGTGCAGCGGATCAGGAATGCAGCATGGTTCCATTGAGGATGTAATTCGCTGTTGTGAGAGACCTAGCATGATGCTGAAATATAACAGATACGGAAAGCCCCTTATACGGCGTAACAAGGTTAATAATAGATTACAAGACGAACCGTATAACATGAACGGACATACTGTCATTTAAGTTACAAGTCTCTTTTGAAATTGGATTTGATCTGTGGAATTGTCAATAATTATATTTTAATAAATCAGTTTTGTGCAATGCACAATTTCACAAGATTGTTTTTACTGTTAAGACTGGATACAGACGATGGTCAGCCATCTCCGCGTAACAACTGGAGGATACGTTAGCATGTTTCGGAACATTGGCGGTAAGAACGTTAGACTTCTGTTGATATGTGAAGTTAGAAGCAAAGCTTATTGGAACAGCAACATTTGTTTAAATTCCATTAAAACATATCAACTCCTCGGAGACTGGGGCGCATTCATGTGATGCGATAAAGTAGTTTTAGTTTATCGGACTGTGAACGCAGAACATACAGATGTGCATATCCGATTTTCAGAAAATGATTAGCTGGGATTATTTAGTATACCTAGGTATATAATAAACTGACGTACCGTCGTACCACCCACCACTGAGGTCATGACCGCCATCCCCGTCATGGACGGCAGAGTCACCTCTCCACGGTATGGGGTTATTTGCTGGAAGTCTTCCCGATCTCTGGGCATCATAGAACAGAATGGAAAGTCCTAGTGCCTTGGCGTAGTCATACTTCATGGCAGACCCTGTGCAAAGAAATGAAACACATTATTTAACTATAGCTCTGCTTTTCTGAAAACTGAGCATCAGAGTTACTTTCACCTACAGATACTGCATTGCACTCACACCCACTCATACTCGACAACAGTAATTCTTCGATAAAATTAGCTTTCATTTTGTCTGTGAAATGAGTTGTGAACAGGAGAAAGCAATGGCGAATTAAGAAAACTTTCGTTCTTTTTCTTTCTTTTTAATAGAAATAAATGTGATGAGATGTTAACAGACCTTTTGATCTTAGGATCAAGGAATTGTATAGAATAGGTTTGATCATGTCTTTTATGATCATTCTGGTGTTATGTACATCTAAATTTTGGTAACTTTGGTACATGACTGTACATATATTATGTGTATTTTTTGTTCATAACTGTAAATTGTAGTGATCATCTATAACCAAATATTTTACGGCTAAGTTTTGCCCATGGATGTGGATTCTATTTTAAAGATATTTGGCTATACATAGCTGCTCACAACTTAACTTCAGCCTATATATTGAACCTGTTGACAAGATGAGAAAAATTTCTCAATGGCTAGTGAGGTCAGGTAGGTTTTAAGAAGAATTAAGTTATTTTCCATTGGCTGGGTCGGTCAGATGGGTTCTTTTACAACATGAAGTGTCGTAAAATGTCACATTGGGAGCAGGAAAAAAACTGCGTTTTAGGGCTATATGGGTGCATACAAATAGGTATAACTGGACAATTATTAATTCTTATTTCCTATGTTCCTGTGTTAAAATCAGTCTGCAGATGTGTTGTGCATCGATATAATTTGAGAGAAATAATTGTTTGATTATTCATTGAAATTACAAAAGGACTCACTAGACTAAAATATTATTCTGGGACTATTATGAATTTATTCATTGGAGTTCTGCCAATGCCATTGTGATCCATCAGGACTGTTGCCAAACCAGTATATTCAAGGATCTGGAATTCATTTGGAACATTCGAGTCCTTTGGACTCATGTAGAACGCCTTACGATTATTTTGGACTTCATTCACAATACTGTAAATTCCCCTTACGTTTTAAAGAAGGTGTGCGTCTAAGTCAGGTGTAGAATGTTGCTATAAATGTCACCAAAATGCTGCAACATTTAAAGTTAATACTGCCTTAAATAAATCTTTGATAAGAAAAGACCTACTAAGTCATTTGATTATATATATATATATATATATATATATATATATATATATATATATATATATATATATATATATATATATATATAAAAGGGGGGCTGTAGCGACATAGTTTGGTGCAAGGTTTTCATTTTTAGACATCATTTTCTTACCGGACTTCATACTCGTTTCTCGCCATATGGCTGGCCTATTAGACTTTGCATTGACCCGTCCCTGTCCCAGGAAGGAAACATTGATGTTTTATACGAAGCAAATGATCTATATACATGTAAGTCCAACCTATCGTAATCACAAGGAACGACGTTTAAGAATTATATAATAATAGTCACCTGTGCAAATTCATAAAAATATCATTACGTTTGAAGCGAATCTGTTCGATGTTCCCTTAAATTGTACACCTTGTCCGAAAATAACTGTCTCGTTTATATATTTCTTTTCATGAATGGCGGTAGAAATTTCAAAACAGCTGTGTAATTTTTTTAATCAAAACTACTTCATTAATAAGTTAAGAAAATTCGGAGGGGCCGTGCGACATTACACACGCACCTACTCACTCACTCAGGCACACACTGACATGTTACATTGTCTCCACATTTTCGAAAACCTTTGAAAAAGGTGGTAATTATTACATCAAAGAATTGTCACACTCAGCTACACAAAGTACCCCCGACAACTGGTGTCCCGGGTTCAATGGGCGTTCCGCCGCCAGCAGATCCCGTCTGTTGTGTCGGTGCCGGAGTGTTTTGAGGGTTGGACCCACCACCACCGACGCCATCAACGGTTACGGTACAGCTAGGTGCGCTGTCTCCAGACATTCGACCAACGAACTCTACTTCGAGACTGTTGCTTTCAGAGATGTCACCGTCCCAGGGCATGTTCTCCACAACGAACTCCTTGCCACCATCCTTTGTTTCCACTACAGTTGCTTTCCATATCTGAAATGGCAATAATTATATATATATATATATATATATATATATATATATATATATATATATATATATATATATATATATATATATGTATAAGCAAGCAAGTATATATGAGCATAAGTATAGCTCTTTTATTTGCTTACTTTTTAAAATACTAGCGGCTCCTAAGGCCAATGTCAAACATGTTCTCACCCATTTTGTCTCTTGGCCCCTTCATTGACCTTAAACTATGTATTGCGAAAAGAAAGTCCCGGTTATTTAAGTTCTTGCATTCTATCTTAATAATAAACTGACTAAATCGGTGTACAATCTTAAAAAAAATCACTGTTTAATGTTTGCATTGTTCTTATTTCCCTCCGCATACGATGGTTCAATTAAATGGGCATATCCTCCACTCCTAGTCAATTAACCAGGATATAACTTATATGTTCACAAAATAGTTCTTAATTAAGATATAAAGTTAAGATTGCTACTGGTTAGTTTGCATGATTGGTTTGAAAAATAAAAGATAGGAATGGTTGCAGTGGTAAATATGTTGGGGGGGGGCGTAGAGTTGGGAGGGTTCCAGAGAGTCGCCTTAAAAAAAAAAAAAAAAAAAAACAGTGGCTTACTATAGCCACCATCACAGTTATCACAATCTCGACAACAACTACACTGACATCCACCATCACATTTACCACAATCTTGACAACAACTACATCAACAGCCACAACCACAGCTAACACCATCTCGACAACAGGTGTCGAATAATTGGCTGGTGTCGTCGCATTTGGTCATAGATGACTTACATCGCCTTATAAGCCCAGAAATACGTTATCGTGAAAATTACATCACAATTCGTGCACCTTTGAAAATGGTTTTCTGATTTGGCACAAGCAGTGGCTGTACTCATTCACATTCACAATATAGAATATATGTACAGTCAAACCTGTCTAGAGCAACCACCCATGGGAAATAGCAAAAGTAGCCTTTGTAGACAGGTACGTCTTAAGGTAAGGTATAGCTCCCAAACTTGGTTCAAGACAAATTTATGTACTATGAAAAGAATAGCATTATTATTATTTATTTATTTATTTATTTATTTATTTATTTATTATTATTATTATTATTATTATTATTATTATTATTATTATTTCACATGTATTGTTATTAGCAATCGACGTATGCTGCCAAGATAACTCTCAAGAAAATTATAACTGTGAACATGCACTTATTTCTCTCTCTCTCTCTCTCTCTCTCTCTCTCTCTCTCTCTCTCTCTCTCTCACACACACACACACACACACACACACACACAAGCACTTTTATCTCATTATCAGTAGAAACAGCTCCTAAATAAATTACCACTTGACAGCTTGTCTATAATTGTGAAACCCACGAACGGCATTCTATTAGGCATGAAAACAATTGAGAGATTCAGTTGTTGCTCAAACTCCTCGAGACCAAAAGAGAGTTGGCTTTTTGGGGACCTTTGATGATTAGTGAATGAAATGAAGCTTTCTGGGTCTATTGTTAGTAGCACCTAAATCTTTAATCAGAGTCTTCTCTGACCTTACCCACTCCATTAATGTATTTCAACAGTTACGATGGGATGTAGGGTCAGAGTCAATTGCCTATGAAAGAGTTGGAATTCGCCACTGTAAAGCCAGATTCATCAGACTGAGATCACATGTCAATGGTATTCGCGTGATACAAGAAAACCGTCGTTGATACGTGCTCCATTCATGGTGAATCTTTTTCCAGGTTGCTGCGGCAGAGAGAATTTTCTGGTCGTTTTTCTCGGAATAAATATGTTGAGAATTATGTGCTCTTTCGTTCTTTTACACACAATATATGACTTTCATTTACTATTTCGAAATTTTGTATAACAGCATTTGAAAGGGGTTTACTGCTGATATCGCGTGACTACAGAGACATGTAGGTTGCGAGATTTCGTTAGTCATGTGACTAGTAAGGCAACTGGTGAGTACCAGGTCAAATTTCATCAACGCTGAAGTTCTAGTTCGACTCTAAGCAGATTAAAGATATAACGATTAAAATAATCACGATTTCTGAGAAATTAAATCACTTTACTATTGATTTCATGCAGATATGACTCCATGTAACATCGCTTAAGTTTGCTAGGCCAGCTGGTAATTGGCAACCCTATACCACCAGCAAACTGTGGCGGTGAATTCCAAGTTTTCGATAGGCAATTAACTCTGACCCTACACCCCAACATAAATGTCCAAATATCACAAATGAGGTGGGAAGGGTCAGATGAGACTCGGATTACTAAACCATAAGGGATATCTCTAGTGCAGTATACCTGCTGTAAGGTTAAAAACCGCCTTGCTTTCGACGTCGACATGTTGACTCATTGAGTTTCACGGAATTACGAAGTACAATCGATTATGAAACGTTTAAACATCCATTCAGGTAATATACATTTATAAATACCCTGACATGCTCATCAAACTTAAGAACTTTAATTTACATACTTCGAATGCTTATTACTAATAACGCATAAGACAGGGTGCAAAACCACTGTTTGGTAAAAACAAAAAACAAAAAAAAAAAAAGAAAGAAACTCAATGAACGGCGGTGAGTCTCGGCGAAAACATGCGGAAAATCTGTTTAGACCGCTAACAAAATGAAACTTTAATTTTGATGAATACGGTTTCTCACCTACGATCCATGCAGTCACGTAACTGTATCTAAAGTGCAAAATCTTAAAAATTAAACTGCTGCCACCGTAGCCATCGAAAAAGGTGATATATAATATCTCACCACACGCACGCACCAATACGTACTCATTTCTTTTAAAGCGAGCTTCAACTCTTCTCGTATGCTTCTACGAGATTTTTCTACGATATGTCGTTCTTAATGTGCACAAGGGACAATGTTCAATTTGACGAGTTTGTCGTTAGTCAAAGTATCACATTCGCGAGTTTGTCAATCGGCAAAATGTAGGATATTCAAGTTGTCGTCCATCCACTAATCTTACGTTTAAACCCATTCTTAAACGTTTCAATAATCTCCAATTCTTGTCTCGAAATTTAGTTTAACAATGCTTTTATATAATGGAGCCAAAATAGCTTCTTTGAATACAGTCAATGAACGCTAAATTTTTAGTGGAGTCAAAGAGGTAGTTGAGTCTAAAACTTCAAAACAAACCCATCGTTTGTATACAGCATAGTACACGTTTGTGGGAAATGAAAGGGATATTTTGCAATTGAACAAAGAGCAAAGTGTTGGGGAAAACGCCTGGCACAATGTAAAATGATGGCCGGATGTAGTACAAAAAAGAACGGAAAACAAAAATCTTTTGCGGCGCCATTTTAAAATGGCAGAGCCTTGGGTGAGGGGTGTTACTGAGGTAAGACAGAGATGTGTCAATCAAGCAAGACAGAATTGTGCCGCTCGTGGCACAATCTTGTGCATTTTTGTTCCGCACAGTTCTAGTGTACTGATTTATTTGTTACAACTTTGCAACATCCTTTCAATCAAATGTCATATTTGATAATAGTGTATTGTACTCATATAGACGTGTCTCAGCACCAGGTAGGAAGCTTATATAATCCTTGATAAACTGGCTAAACACAAGAATGTGAGGGCCTCCATGTTGAGACCACAATCACTATAGTGATGCAAAATATTTGACCTTGACCATATTTCCCAAAGGTGGAGTGAACATGTTGAAGTATTAATTGTTTTATGAACGAAATGGATCATTTTCTTTAGTAAATAAAAGCGAATAAAAAATCTTTGATTAAAACCTTAATGCCGACTTTATATATGTCTGTGAACCAAATATCAAATGGTCGAGAGTGAGTGTCGAAGAACGGCCTTATCTTCATCATGATTGACGTTGTGTATAACGAAAACTCATTCAGTGGTTCAGGAAATGTAAGCAAAACAAAACAAAACAAAGCGCAACACAACAAAACAAAACAAAACACAACAAAACAAAAGATAAAACCTTATCACAAATCTGTGATTGTCACCATGGCCCTAAGGTCAAAGGGCAAGTCAACACTGACTATTTTGTCATTATCACTCATTCCAAGTATGAACAAATCCATTTAGGAGTTTAGGAAATATAAGCAAATTGAAACACTTGAACCAAAACCTTATTTCAAACTTATTACGACTGTGACCATGTCTCCAAGGCATAGGGGTAAGCAAACGTTGCACTGAATAAATTATCTTATGTTTTATAGTGAAGGAAGCCAAGTTTGATGAGAATCTATTAAAGGGATTAGGAAATATTAGCAAATGAAAAGCCTACCAAAACTTTGACGCAAATTGTCTGTGAACTTGAACTCAGGGTAAAAGGAGGCTAGTGAGCATGTTATTGAATTAATTGTTTAAACGCCATAAATATTTATGCCAAGTATGATGATAATCTGCAAAAGGGATTATGAAATATATGCAGATTAAACATTTTAACAAAACTCCTTAACTGTTGACAATGCAGATGCCGCCTTCGGAAAAGTTACTGTTATGTCTCACTTCCAACTAATAATAAAAATCGAGTGAAGTACTAAAGGGTAAAAAATTATTATAGTGACCTACATTTTGCTAATATTTGTGGTACTCACACAGATACACCTACATACAAAGGTGTATTTCTCTGGGACTAACAAAATAAACTGAAATAGCCTCTCATTGATAAGGATTTCAAGCACGAAATTTAAAAAACACAAACAAAAATATAATTAAAAGTCATTGGAAACCTTGTTTAGGCAGATATTGGGGGGGGGGGGCATTTCGCCCGATCATAGATCAAAAAGTCTTCCCATTACAGCATTATAAAAATACATGTAATGTAATCAACATCGCATAGAATTTATATAAAGGCGCAAAATCAAATACAAGAGTACAAATAAAACGATATCTTCCATGCTTATGGGGATTTCTCGACACAGAAAAAGGAACCTTCCAACCACCGCTATGAAACTCAACAGATGAAGTTGCAAAACTCGAAACATAAAACGCAACTTTTAATACCAACAATTTGACTCGGCATGTGAAATTGGAATTCTCTATCTATAACATTGAAGATTCAGCGGCAAGTTTCTCATTGGACCAGCTTTTGTCCGGTACTGCGCCTCCTACAAAAAAACATTTTCTTTTCAAGATTTAGATACAGAAATAAAGATGTGTCTTTTCAAGATCTTTAAATGTTTTAGGTTTTCATGAAGATTCATAATACTTTACCTCTAATGCGTCAAGAGCTCGATCACAGATGATGTGCGCACGCCATCCATGCAGCGCGTGATCTGGAGTAATAGTGAATTTCCCCTGAAAGCCACCGTTCCAATGATTCGTCACGGTAACGTCGAACGCTGCCACAGAGGCAATCACTGTCACAAGAATTGCAAACCACATGCTGCGAAAAAGAAAACAAGATCTCTATATGATATAAAACGAAAATCTATCAACGGAGCAATGTTTTCCTAATAGATTCATAAAAAGTCGTTGAACATGTGACAAAGAATATTTAAAGCACGTGCATGTAACATTAAGAAGGTATTTGGCTGCAAATGTCAACACCACCTGAATAATATTTTCAGTTGGATCAATAAGTTATTATAAAAAGTGATGAACTAATAAGCTTTTTAAAGAAAGTTAATATTTTCAAAGAAAGTAGTGAATGAAAAAAAAAATTGTGAATCGCAAAAAGGAATGCACATAATTTCCCACGGTGATTTAAAACAAATTCACCAAAACGACAATAAAATGCTGAAAAGAAGTAGACACTGTTGTTAGTAAACGACAATCAAACATTAAAAGGTAGACAATATCGGTAGCAAACATCAATTAAGCGATCAAAATTTAATTTAGACAATATCGTTAGCACACGGCATTAAACGTTTTAAAAAGTAGAAAATATTGTTAGTACATGGCAACGAAAAATTCAAAAATTAGATGATCTCGTTTGTAAACGGCAATGAAAGTTTTAAAAATTAGTCAGTATCTTTAGTAAATAAAATGTTCAAAAGTTAGACAATATCGTTGGTTAACGGCAATAGGATGTTAAAAACAAATGAGACTACATCCTTAGTAAACTGCAATAAAATGTTCAAAACGTGGACATTATCGTTTGTAGACAGCAATACAATGTTAACAAATTTGACAAAATCGTTAGCAAATGGCATTAAAACGTTAAAAATTTGACAATGTAGTTCGAAAACAGCGATGAAACGGTCTGTATATTTGAATGAAAGGTCATTCGGATCTGTCCTGAGATTCCTTTTCCCCATAGATATGACTACTCGGTGAATGTAACTTAATACTAACATAAATGACACAACTCTTGTAGTTTTGTTCCTTTTATTTCAGGGTTGGAATTAAAGTATATTAGACACGTACTAAATCGATAAAAAAAAAGCATGTCAGTGAATGATGGAGCTAACGTCTCCTTCAAGCAGGTGCCCGTGGAAGAAATGAACGATTGACAATATTGAGACAGTTACGAAGTTTAACTTCAATCAGCGGTCACAAGGAGTGATCTAAACAACGTATATCTAATTTAAACTTGCATATAAGTAGAAACGGCACACTTTATGAAGGATATTGTGAACATATATATCCAAATCAAAGACAGACAAACAAATGGATATACCGAAATGGGGTACTAAACTTCCCTGCTCCTTTAGACGGTTACATGCTAAAATAAAACTTTAAGTTAGAAACTTATATTTGAAGTTCTGTTCGTTTAGAATAATGGCCTGCGCTTTTCATATGAGATTCAATACCTAGGAGAGATATGGAAAACTTGCATTGCAAGACATTGGGAATATACCAAAAAATGAGAGTAGAAGTTAGAAAAACAACAGAACCTAGGAAACGATAAATAATGAAATCATTCAGGTAAGTGTATGTTGAAGTTTCTCTGCACATGTTATGATCAGGTATCTTTTCATAAAATGCATTCACACCAATTTTACACCATTATGTTTTGATTATTTCCCAAATAAATTCATAGAAATGATGTAAAACTCTACGAAGAAACAGTTTTGAATATGTACGATTTACGAACAGAAGAGATACGAAATACTTGAAAAAAATGTTAAAGTCTCTCTATATGAAATAGTTTTGTTGTTGACATCAAAGTAGTTGTATTAACCTTCTTGTAAGATATATATATATATAT
>JAECUM010079183.1:0-12151 GCA_016617855.1 Megalonaias nervosa | reverse complement strand
AGAGAGAGAGAGAGAGAGATTATTTTGGTACTAACGTATGCTCTTAAAATAAGTAACAGAAAAGAGTGAAGACAACAAGCTTTGCAAAATTTAACAAATAATTTATTTCCATAGAATGCAAAGTGAAAAATGGGAAAAAAGAACTTACGGTATTGCGAATTAAATCCAAAAATAATCCTAGAATTAAAGACACAAGTCCTAGTACTAAAAAGTCCTGAATCAAACACAGTTCAAGTCCCGAAGAGATTTAAAATTGAAGGCGATGATGTGTTTGTTATGGCCTGAGTCTTACTGATGTGTCAATATTCTCTTGTTGGATTACAGAAATAATATTTCAGGTTTGAATTCAGTATAAATTCCATAGAATGTCTTCATCCAAGAATTTTATCAGAGCAGTTTTGTATTTCCAGAGAAAATAATCACTCGAATTCAATAATTTGAAGCAAATAAAATTCATCCCAAACTGGTCACAACATAATACAACTTAAAGTGCTAGATGTTCAAGCACGACTTGTAAAATCTTCACAGTCATAAGATAATATAGCTCTCTACTTGACCTCAGGGTATAATTAGCATTTTCTAAAAACAACCATTACCTAATGGAAAATAACCTTCTAGAATGATCTAATGACCCTTGTTTATTGACAACACAATAGCCTATCAACTTCACTTAGGAATCTCCAAAACCCTCAAACTGATCAACATTTACTCCGCCTTTATTTACCTGAATAATAATTCTGTTAATAAGCTTATACACACAGAGAATAATGAAGCTATTATTAGTTGTTTACATAAATGAAATTAAAGAAAAGTCAATCAGGTCAAGCAGAAATGAACTCAATTTTGGACAAAGTCAAGTCCACCAAACAATGTTACATTACAATAACATATAATGAAATAAGAAAATTTAAAACTAACAGACAAACAATTAAATTAAATATACATAACACTTCCCCTCACAAATAAAAGAAAGATTTATACAATAAAGCTTTCTTTGTACTATAGGTCAAATATACATATGATAAATATAACATAAGATGAAATCTTATGAATGACACAAAGTATACATGAAACAATATATTTCTATACAAGTGAAAGTGTATCTGCCTTTAAATTGTCTTTTCCTTTGATGTGTCTGATGTCAATATCATATTCCTGTAACAACAAACTCCACCTTAATAATCTCTGATTTTTCTTTTTCATCCGATAAAAGTAAGGGGGTTGTAATCGCTGAACACAATAATCGGAGAAGGAGCTGAACTATTGTAAACTTCAAAGTGTTGTAATGCCAGTATCAAAGCAAAACAGTCCTTCTCGATTGTGGAACAATTTCTCTGGTGCTTATTTAATATCTTAGAAAAATAGCACACTGGATGATCAACACCATTTTTATCTTCTTAAATCAATACTGCTCCAAACTCAAGATCACTTGCATCAACAGACAGCATAAATGATTGGCTGAATTTTGGAACTGTAAGAACTGGTGCACTCTTAAGTATGGTTTTTAACTTATCAAAAGCCTCCTGACATTTTTAAGTCTAATGAAACTTGGTTTTCTTGCTCAATAAATTTGCCAGGGGTTCAGCATTTATGGAAAAATTAGAACAAAATTTCCGAGAGTATCCAGCCATACACAAAAATAGCATCAGTTGGCTTTTACTGACAGGCACAGGGAAATCAGAGATACCCTTGACCTTAGCATTTATAGGTTTAACTTGTCCATGTCAAACGATATGTCCTAGAAATGTTACACAAGCACGGCAAATCTCACTTTTGGATAAATTAATTGTCAAACTTGTATCAGTGAGTCTGTCAAAGAATTTCCGAATTGTCGCTAAATGATCGTTCCAGGTGTCGTTGTAGATGATGACATCATCGATGTAAGAATCACAATTATCTAGACCAGATGTAATCATGTTCATTAAACGCTGAAACCTACTAGGTCAACCTTTCATCCCAAACTGCATCATTTTATATTGATAAAGTCCATATGGAGTCACGAATGCCGGAATTTCCTTTGCCCTTTCCGTCAGTGGAATTTGCCAAAATCCTTTCAGAAGGTCAAATTTGGTGACATACTTTGCATTTCCAATTTTATCAATACAGTCATCGATTCTTGCTAATGGAAATGAATCTCCTTTAGTCACACTGTTCACATTTCTATAATCAGTGCACATGCGGAAAGTATTATCTGGTTTCGGAACAAGTATATATGTTGAACTCCAGTTACTTTTACTAGGTTCTATGAAATCATTCTCCAGCAAATACTAAAATCTTTTTTGAACCATTCTTGTTTGAAAGGATTCATCTTGCATCGGTTTTGTTTCACAGGTGTGGAATTTACAATTTCAATGTCATGGTAGATTTTGTTGTTCCTGTAGGAACATCTGGAAATAAGTGCTCATATTCAAATAATAACTGTTTAAATTCATTCCTTTCTTGTTGTTGCAAATGTGAAAGTTTCTTGTTCAGATTATTCATAATTTCCGAACTCCAAATATTTGTCACTCCAAAATCAATAGTGTTCGATTGCATTCCTTAGCTTAAATCCTCGCTAAGTGGGACAAATGCAGCGAAATTAATTGCATGATTAACTTGGCTGTCGCTCTGAACATACTGGCACTCCTTTAATTTATTTACATCCCAGGAGTACTATTATTATAATTTAGCTCATTCATTTTCTTCTTAACTTTGTAAGGGCCGTAATACCTAATTTGAAGAAAATTTTGAAGAATGAGCAAGAGAGACAGAAAGCTATCAACAGACTCAAAAGTTCTCTTCATTGTAGTTCTGTCAAACCATAATTTCACTTTTGACTTGAATTGCTGGATGCCTAATTCAAGAATACCTTGCTGGAAAATTCCAGATATAAAATTTGACCCTATGTCAGATTGGACAGATTTGGGAAGGCCAAATTGAGTAAAGAAAATCTTTATCAATGCTCTAACTATTGTTTTAGTTTTAATATTCTTCAAAGGAATTGCCTCTGGGAATTTTGTTGACCCACACATTACGGTCAACAAGTATTGGTTACCTGACTTAGCCTTAGGTAAGGGACCGACACAATCTACCATTATTCTGCTAAATGGTTCGTTAATAGGAATAGGTAGAAGATGGACCTTATGTATCTTCTGATTGGGTTTTCCTACCATTTGACAAGTATGACAAGATCTCCAGTATTTACAAACATCACTTTTAATTTTTGGTCAATAAAAGCGATTCAAGATCTTGTTTTAAGTCCTATTAATTCTTAAATGACAAGTCAAAGGAGTTTCATGGGCCAGACTAAGAACTTCCTGTCTGTAAGATTTTGGAACTACAATTTGATAGTTCACTGACCATTCGTCACCAGCAGGTACCACAGGAGGTCTCCATTTTCTCATAAGAATTCGATTTTTAATGAAATAACAAACAGGTACTTCAGTGGCTTCAGCTTTACTAGCGGCCCTCTGAAACAAACAGGAGATCTCAGGATCTTTTTCCTGTTCGACGACTAGTGATTGTCGTTTGTCACCCTGATTAGAAAAAAGAGAATGAGTAGTTAAAAGAGGATCACTGTGATCAATACCCTTTGATCCAAACAAGCAGTGAAAGTGACGTCATTAATAGCCTGACCAATACATATGTCAGCTAAAGGAGTACTCTCCTGATCAGCGTCATTCTCAAGAGCTTTCTTTGCCATAGGTCTAGTAACTGCACAAGCTGGGTATAAATCAGGGAATTCTTTGTCAATAGGATCGACTTTCTGATCCAAACAAGGGGATGAACCACAACCTATCTCCAGCTAGGTCATTGCCTAGTAATAAATGAATGCCCTCAGTCGGTAAAGAAAATATAGTCCCGACTGTCACGGGTCCTTAGACTAAGTCTGATGACAAATTTACACAATGGAGAGGAACATTAACAAAGCCTCACTCTACTCCCTGAATAAGAACACTCTCATTAGAAGAAGACTTCTTAGAAAAAGTACCTGATAATAAAAGACTCTGAGAAGCTCCCGTGTCCCTTAATATTGTAATAGGGATAGGATTGGCCAAATCACCCAAGAATGATATAGAACTCTTCGACATGAATGGTTCATAATTCTCCATAATAAAATCAGACTGGGATTTATTAGACCCAACAAATGCATTGTTTTCAATATATGACTATGACCATGACCTCTTAGAAATAAAAGCATTTAGAATAGGTCTGTCTTGATTCTGTTGCTTTTTGTTTAGTTTGTAGCAATCATCAATAAAGTGTCCTTTCTTCTTGCAATAGGTACACGTTGGAGGAGATAAGGATTTCTGATCAAGCTTATCAGAAACTTGATGCCAGATTGAATTTTAGAAGGGCTCGTGTTAGACTGAAATACTTATTATTAGCAGAAGACTGGTGAGTAGAAGACTTACTTACAAACGAAACTTTATAAGCTAAGGAATACTCATTAGCAGTAGGAGCAGCATTTCTAAAGTTTCGACCTTATGCTCTTGAAGATAAGTCTTAACGTCATAATGGATGTAATGTTTGAACTCTTCAAGTAGTCCGAGTTGTCTTAGATTTTCGTAATCTTGATCTACTTTCTTGGCTAATCACCACCTATCAAATAACTACTTTTTTTTTTCTTTTGCAAATTCGACATGAGTTTGTCCAGCTTCTTTTTTATAGTTCCTGATTTTTTTCCGATAAGCCTCAGGGACTAACTCATAACCCTTTAAGATGCATTCCTTAACCAGATCATAGTCAGAACTTTGCTGTACTGATAGGGAAGCATAGATGTCTCAGGCTTTGCCAAAACGTGCACTCTGTAATAATAGAGTCCAGTGCTCCCCAGTCCATTTCAAATTTTCTGCAATTGTTTTCAAAATGAGGAAAATATTTATCTACTTCTTTTTCTCTAAAAGGGGGCACTGAGCTAATATTCTTAGTAACGTCAGAAAAATTTGTATATAACGTGGGGATGTGCTTTTCACTTGGCAGCTTTAATTCTTTTAATCTAAATTGAAATTCTCTTTCTTCCTTTTCTTTTTGCATTTGCATTTGCATTTCTCTACCTCTCTCTCTCCTCTTTCTCCAGTTGCAACTGCGTTTGTTTCTCTTCTTTCTGTAACTGCATTTGTTTCTGTCTCTCCTCTTTCTCCATTTGCATTTGTTTCTCTTCTTTCTGTAAATGCATTTGTTTCTCTCTCACCTCTTTCTCCAACAGCATTTTCCTCTCTTTTTCCTCCTTATCTAATTGCATGTTTCTCCTCTTTCTCCAATTGCATTGTCATCTATATATATATATAGATATAGATAGATAGATAGATAGATAGATAGATAGATAGATAGATAGATAGATAGATAGATAGATAGATAGATAGATAGATAGATAGATAGATAGATAGATAGACCAAACAAACCTAGGCGACATTGTGTATACTACAGTTGTGTGATAATCGCGGTTTTGTGGTTACTAGGTCAACACACTCTATCACCCATGACTTAGTCATTTTTTATGGTCACTTGCACCTTGACTGATTATAATCCGCGGGTTGCACATAACATGTGGCTTGTTTATAAATATGAGCAAACGTCACGGGGTAAAGAGGCTCCATCCTTAATTTATAGCAAAATCAAAACCCACTCTTATTATACTACTGATGATGATGATGATGATGTTCGTCCTTCGGACTCGAAGACGACCATGACTTCAGATCTGGGCTGGTCTGTGAGTGCGCAGATGGCTGGTGAGGCCAATCTGCGCTCTGAAGAGTCTAGGGTAATGAGGACAGGGAATTGCCGGGGGCTGGATGGACTGAAGGTCGGCGCTGGCTCTGTTCTTTCTCTGTTGACGTTTCTGCTTGGCCTTGTTGATCCGGTGCTCTTCAAATGCAGCTGAGCCTGAGTTGATCTGGTGACGCCAGGCAACGCGGTCTTCGGCAAGCTGCTCCCAGCTGTCTGGGTCAATGCCACAGGACTTCATGGAGGCCTTGAGCGTGTCCTTGAACCGTTTCTTTTGACCTCCTCGGGAACGCTTGCCTTCAGCGAGTTCCCCATAGAACAGACTCTTTGGGAGGCGCTCATCAGGCATACGGCAGACATGACCAGCCCAGCGGAGTTGTGACCTTCTGAGCATGGCATAGACGCTTGTCATCTCTGCTCTCTGAAGGACTTCTGTGTCAGGAGTCTTGTCTTGCAATTTGATGTGGAGCAGTTTTCTGAGGCAGCGCATGTGGAAGAAGTTCAGCTGTTTTGCATGGCGACTGTACACCGTCCATGTCTCACAGGTGTACAAGAGGGAGGGTAGTACTACTGCGCGGTACACCTTGAGCTTGGTTGGCAGGCTGATTCCTCTTCTGTTCCACACAGTATTGTGAAGTCTGCCGAAGGCTGCACTTGCACGAGCAATCCTGAGAGTGACCTCTTCATCAATGGAGACTGTTCGCGACAAGGTGCTGCCAAGGTAGATGAATTTGTCAGCAACAGTGAGTTTCTGGCCATCGACAGTAATGCTGGGTTCGGTGTAGGGGACTGAGGGTGCAGGCTGATACATGATTTCGGTCTTCATCGTACTTATTGTGAGTCCGAAGTCTGTGCAGGCTTTGGAGAATCGATCCATACTTTCTTGCATGTCAGACTGAGTACCAGCATTCAAAGCGCAGTCGTCAGCAAATAGGAAGTCGTGGATGGTGTCTTCCTGGACTTTGGTCTTAGCCTGCAGTCTTCTCAGGTTGAATATGTTCCCATCAGTCCTGAACCGGATGTCGATGCCAATGTCACCTTCACGGAAAGCATCGGTCAGCATCGCTGTGAACATCATGCCGAACAGGGTCGGGGCAAGAACGCAGCCCTGCTTGACACCGTTTGTCACTGGAAAGGGCAGGGAGAACTCTCCATCATCCTGTACTCTGGCGAGGATGCCATCGTGGCACAGTCTGACCATGGTGATGAACTTCTCAGGGCATCCGAACTTTGCCATGATCCTCCACAGACCTTCACGAATCACAGTGTCAATAGCCTTTGTGAGGTCCACAAAAGTGGTGTAAAGGCTGACATTCTGCTCTTGGCATTTCTCCTGGAGTTGCCTGGTTGCGAAGATCATGTCCACGGTTCCCCGATCCTGCCTGAAGCAGCACTGACTCTCTGGTAGCAAGCCTTGCTTCAAGTGGACGGTCAGTCGTTTTAGCAGAATTCTGGCCAGTATCTTCCCTGCGATGGATAATAGGGAGATGCCACGGTGGTTGTCGCATGCTTGCCGGTTCCCCTTCCGCTTGTAGAGGTGGACAATAGAGGCGTCTTTGAACTCCTGCGGAATCTTCTCCTGGTTCCACAGACTGGAAGAGGTCAGTAAGCTTCTGCGTCAGTCGGGGACCACCAGCTGCGTAGACTTCCGCTGAAATGGAATCAGAACCCGGGGCTTTGCCACTGGATAGACTTTTAATTGCCTTCTCTACTTCTGTGAAACTTGGCGAGTCCGAGAGGGAAGCGTTTGTTGGGACCTGGGGCAGGCGAGCGATGGCTTCAACGTTGATGGAGGAAGGACGGTTGAGGACACTGTTGAAGTGTTCTGCCCATCGCTTGAGACCCTCTTCCTTATCAGTGATCAGCGTATTCCCATCTGCACTGAGGAGGGAGGAAGATCCTGATTTAGTGGGACCGTAGATTGTCTTGAGCGCCTCGTAGAACCTCTTCATGTCATTGCGGTCTGCATACGACTGGATCTCGTCCGCTTTCTTGCTCAGCCATGTGTCCTGCATCTGTCGGAGCTCTCTCTGCACTGTTCTTCTGATATTGGCGAATGCAGCTTTCTTAGATGTGGAGTGCGGGTCATTAAGCAGCGCTCTGTGTGTGCGATATTTTTCGTCGAGCAGTTCTTGAATGCGATCATCGTTATCATCGAACCAGTCTTGGTGCTTGCGCATGGTAGGGCCTACCACATCGGAGGCGGTGGAGTAGACAACATCCCGAAGGGACGCCCAATCAGACTCTACATTATGCGAGCCTAGAGTGATGGCTTCCAGCTTCTTGTCTAGTTCGTCTGCAAGGGACTGCTTCACTGAATCGTTTTTCAGCTTGGAGATGTTCAGTCGCTTCAGCGTCTTGCTTCCTTGAGAACGTCTAGGAGGCTGTATCCTGATGTTAAGTCTGGAGATGATCAGCCTGTGGTCAGTCCAGCACTCGGCTCCACACATAGCCTTCGTCACTCTGACGTCCTGCCTGTCTTTCTGTCGCACTCTGACGTAGTCGAGCAGATGCCAGTGCTTGGAGCGTGGGTGCATCCTTGACGTCTTGTTGCGAAGTGGTAGGCGGAAGACAGAGTTAGTGATGAGCAGTTCGTGCGCTGCACAAGTTTCCAGCAGTAGGAGGCCATTGCTGTTACAGCTGCCAATCCCATTTTTCCCAGCACTCCTTCCCATGAGGTGTGATCTGCGCCAACCCGGGCGTTAAAGTCACCAAGGATGATGAGTTTATCTGTTCTGGGCACTGCAGCAATAGTGGATCTCAGTTCATCATAGAACTTGTCCTTGATCTCATCAGGGTTTGTCAGTGTTGGGGCATAGGCGCTGACTAGTGTGGCATATCGCTTTCTTGGGAGCGGCAGTCGAACGGTCATCAGACGATCGTTGATGCCTTTAGGTGGACCGACTGTCTTGTTGACCAGGTTGGACTTGATGGCAAACCCAACTCCAGCCTCGCGACGTTCTTCCACGCTGCGTCCAATCCAAAAGAAGGTGTAGCCTGCATTTACCTCTGACAGTTGACCTTCGTCGGCAAATCGGGTCTCGCTGAGTGCTGCAATCTGGACTTTGTACCTGTTCAGCTCTCTGGCAATCAAAGCAGTCCGTCTTTCAGGCCTTTCAGTCCCGGCACGATCCATGAGTGTGCGCACGTTCCATGCGCCTAAGGTGATAGTTGTCACCTTGATCTGTTTCTTTGTTTTCTTACTGCTGGAGTGGGATCCCCGCCAGCCGCGGTAAGCTGGCCAGGGTGAGATGAAGTAGACAATGTTTAGGACACCTTTTCTAGTCCCTTCCTCTTGCTATGGAGGCGAGCAGTGTAGTCCTGAAGAGGGCTGCTCGGACGCTCAGGTGGCTGCCGAACTCCCATGCTACTTCGGTCACAGGAAAACGACCCTATGGCCTGAGCCGCCTGCGTGCAGGGTTGTTACTACGGCTGCCAGTGAATCCACACCTGTTGCTTCGCCACTTCCCCGTCGCCGCAGGACTTGCAGGATTATAGAATGGGATAGTGATCTGGTGAAGTCATGACTTGCGCGTGAAAGTTGGATTTCAGTGAGGAGGAGTTGTGCACTCGTCGACCTCACTCTCTCGTCCCCACATATCTGGGTCCAGTGGCAAGACAGAGTCGAGTGGATGCAGTGGATGGCCAGCAGTGTCTAAGGTGTCTCATTGTGCCCTAGTCGCGTTCCACGTCGCTTGCTGTAACCGCCTTTCTGCCCGTTGACCAGCTGATGATTCCTTCGCGCAGTCCGCCGGGTCCAGTCTTCACATGCTTAGGTAGACAAACCTAGATCACCTAGGGTTTGAGACCCGACGGCTACCCTCACCTGCCAGTCGAAGCCGTTTCCCGTGGTGTGGCCGCTGCGCATGCTACAGCTACTGGGAGCCACAGGTGAGAAATGAGTGACAGGTGGGGATCAAAGATGGACTAGCTACCCCATGGGAGTACGACTGCTACCCCGCCAGAGGTACTACCCCTCCCTGAACACCCCATACACCCCATACTACTCATTGTTTGTCGGCATTAAAAGACTCGCTTGAGTTCCTTCGCCGTAAAACACCGAACCAAACCATTGCTGATTATCTGTGATTTAAGATATTTATTCTTCTTAAACTTCTAGTAACTTTAAATAGCAGTTGTATTTAAACTCTATCAACATTGCTTAAACAAAGTAGTTGTCTCTCTTCTTTTTCTTATTTTTATAGGTTTTTGTATCATTCATTTATCAATTATTGGTTGAAAAGAAACGCTGACGGATTTCATCAGCTCCCGTCGACACAAAAAAGAAACGTAATGATTGGCAATAAAATCAGTTTTAAGTTAAGTAAGCCACTAAATCATGCATTGCATATCTTTTCATAATAACCGAAATAACTACATGATACATTGATCCAACTCATAGGTACGCGTTATGATTATGTTATATCCTATTACGATGTTATCTTGACGAGATATCATTCTGCCATATTGTATCATAATGTCCTCTAGTCGATCTACCCTTTTTATATATTACTCTAGGATGTCATCTGGACGAGTTACCATTTTCTTATATTGTATTGCGATATCATATGGACTAATTATGATTCTGTTATATTGTATTACGATGTCGTCCGAACGAGTAATAATTATGTTATATTGTCTTACGAAGTAAGGTTTTGAAATCTACTATCCAGTGTTTGCATCATCGTACAAGTTTTATTTATGTCGTACATTCAGAGAATTTTATCATTTTTTAAAATTACTAAATATAAAGTCACATCAATACTGATGGTCTTATTTAGAATAGCTTTTATGTGTTCAGCTCATTGTAATCTGTTATATTATGTATCACAGTGAATTCACAATAGCTTTTACCCTGTCTATGTTGTTATATATATTTAATCTGCATTGTTTATTAGTTAGTTTTTAATTGGGGTTTTTTTGTATTTCATTATATGATATTGTATTGTAACATTGTATTTCTGTCTTAATGTTGTCCAATATCAAGTTTATTTTCTACTTTACCTGAATTATTGATTTTTCGGTTCAATTCTGTAAAAAACTAATACGTAGATAAAATATTCTCCATGTGTATGGGTTTAATATTAGGATCATTATTAAAAGAAGTAAAACTGTTTATCTGCGTCTGGGTATAGGTTATTGGAATTCCCCTGCAATTTACCTGGTATACCTGACATAGTCCAGGTTAAATATTATAATTTTAGTAATAGACTTTGTAATTTAACTAAACTTTTTTTTTTTAAACAATAAGAACTTTCTAGAAGGTTATTTTCCATTGGGTATTAGTTTTTGGTTTTTTTAAGAAAATGCTAATTGTGACCCGATGTCAAGTACAGGAATATATAATCTTGTCACTAGAAAGATTATTCACTGGTGCTTTAACATCTGAGCAGAATCAAGTTATTGCTGTGTACAGTATTTGATTTGGAATTATTCAAATTATTCTTTGCAAATACAAAAGTGCTCTGATAACCTTCTTGGAAATAAAGACCTGAATTTACATTGAAATTTCAAATAAGGATTTCTTCTAGTATTGTATTATCGTTACCCAACAAAAGGCTGTTGGTACGTCAACAGTTTACTAGCCATCACTGGAACATCCACACTTTCAGCGTTGGTCTTAATCTGGATTGCCACTAAAGTTCATTCAGAACTTTAAATTATTATGACTAGTGTCTGTAATTCTATGAGCATTTTGGGAATTAATCCTCACTGCCATAAGTTCTTTGTTTTTCATTTTCACTTTGTATTCTAGGAAAATAAATTATTTGTTGAATTTTACAAAAGCTTGTTGCTTTAGAATCTTTTGCCTGTTACTAATTTTAAGAGCATAAACTCGTAAAAATACTTTCTGCTGTCATCTGTTATTTTATGTTTCACATTGAATCTAAAAATATCAAACATCCTCTAAATTTTTTTTTTGGCTTACAAGTAAAGTCCAAATGAAACAAAAATGATGCATGATGTGGCGGGATTTCAGGGACTATGTTGTTTGTGCTACTGATTACTACATAACAAACTTCATAGACGGCACATCTAGGTCGGTTTGCAGTAGGACATGACTTAAAACCGAGACAAATCGGTAATACGAGACTTCTGACAGCATCAATGTATGATCTGAGCGTTCAAGGTGTAAAATAAAAAGGATGCATGCATATTTGATATAAACATTATGTTGACTATGCATCACCGGTAGGTAGGTCACAATTGTCCGAAAGAGGTTATTATTCGGAACAATTTTATATCACTTGTTTTCAACAGCATAAGTATATCTTAGACAACAAATAATCTCAGAATCTGTTTGTCTGTCTGCCTGTGTCTGTCGGTCTTTCTTTCTGTCTCTATGTAACTATCTCACTACGTATGTATGTATGTATGTATGTATGTTTGTATGTATGTATGTATGTATGTATGTATGTATGTATGTATGCATGTATCTATCTAT
>JAECUM010079164.1:0-24926 GCA_016617855.1 Megalonaias nervosa | reverse complement strand
CTCTATTCACATACACTGGGATATTTGATGAAACTTTCAATTTAGCTTTTAATTTAATCTAGAATTTACTGTTTCCCACAATTGTTAAGTTCCTCTCAAGTGTCGCATATATTGATTTAAGTATCTAAAATGAAGGAAGAGTATGCAATGTTTTGTATGATAAATTATAAGGATATAACCAAGCAAATAATTTTGCAGACATTTAATTTTGTGGGCTATAAATATTGCCATTGATACAAGTTAAAAGAAAAAGAATTTAATCAATGGAACTGAATATTAATGATCAACTCAACAAACAATTTCGGTGGAACTCGACAGACAATTTTAAAGTAGCAGATTACATTTTAACACTCCGTACATCTTAAAAGAGAGGAAATCTCAGTTATTGTACTCCCATCGCTGAAATGTATAACTTTTAAAACCAGAAAAACACACATGTTTATATCGTTCGGTCTGTTTAGTTCAGTTGAAAGTTTAACAGATTTGATGACTGAAATATTACTTATATATACTTTCCTCGAACTAAAAGGGTTTAAGCTTTTGAACGAATTCATTGGACTGTTATTTAACTGGGATCACCGTCGTATGAAATTACTTTGAAGGTTCCATGCAAACAAATACTATTTATTCAGTTTAAACTGCGAATTTATTACATTGACCACTATTTCGTCTTAACATTCAACAGCTATAAAAATAACAAAACTTCCAGTTTGTGTACTAAGCGAGTAATAACAAATAATTTACTTCCAAATAGACACTCCTATATTACATAATGTTCCGACAACAGACCGTCATGTAAACAGGATTAATTATTCAAAAGCTCAAAGACAGCTATTCATCAGCTGAGTAGATTTTAGGCTTTGAATGTAATCCCCTGGGAAGAATAAAAAATATGCAATATTTTGTATACTAGAACGTATTTACTCAACACAAAAAAGGTCTAAATTATACTCTGAAGTCTTACAAATGCACTCAAAATTCAATTAAATGATCAATTATGCTTCATTTAAGTTGATCGTCGAACATGTTTCCACCTCCTGTGGATACTGTAAATCGAGAGAGAGAAAGAAAGAGAGAAAGAGGAGTGCGTCAGTATTTAGCGACACATGATTATTTATGCAAGAGAAATATTTTTCTTTCTGATTGATATCACAACTTCATAATATTTTCTTTTCAAAATTTTGATAAATAATTCAGGGAGTTGAAAACAGGTTTTCATTTAACTGATTCTCAAGTAAGCTATTTCTATAGTATCAACATCAGAAGTAGTAGTTTTATTTTCGTAAAACGCTTTTGGCTAAAAGTTCAACATAATATATATGATATGGATGAATATTTATGTGACCATAACTCATCCGCAAAATATCCATGGATATCACAAGTATTGTGTTATCCTTCTACAGCATATTTGGTTCCTTTATTGAAAGACTTGAATAATAAATTTATACAGTTTGTCTAAGAAACTAAATTCTTTTCGTAATTGGAGGTGTTTATATAATGGGAGATAATGACTCCTACCTTAATTTCTAATGAGAAATATATGAATTTTTCTCTACCAATTTGTAGGACCGCTCTGGTGGACTAGTGGTTATAATATCCGCCCAGGATGCAGGAGGTCGCGCGCGGGTTCGAACCCAGGACGAGTCATACCATAGACTTGTAAAAATGGTACTAACTGCTGCCTCGCTAGGCGCTCAGCATTTACAAGTTAGTGTTAGGACTGGTTGGCCTGGTGTCATGATGCCCCAGTGTTGGGCATCACTATAAACTGCCACACCGCAGATATCATAGCGATATGACTGAAAAATTGTTAAAGCTACTTATATATATATATATATATATATAAGTATAAGTATATATATATAGAGAAGTAGTATATATATAAGGGTATATATAAGTATATATGTTGTTGTTGTTATATATATATGTTGTTGTTATATATATATATATATATATATATATTGGCATTAAGCTCCAATAATCTGTAGTAAAATGTACAGAGAAGTTGTCTGTAAAAGGTACATAGAGTGGAATCAAAGTAACTTTCTCAAACTCTGTTATTTTAATCTATTTATCTACTTGTAGTCTATCCATATCCATAACACGATACTGTCACTATATCATTTAATCTGATTAAAGTATACATTTAATCATATCACCCATGCCTGAACTGTATTATATACTTCTTTTAAATCATATGAAAAACAAATCGTAGACGTTTCTTATTCATATAAACGGTTTACTCGAGAAGAAGAAGAAGAATTCCATTCATTTACAATCCCTTGGAAGGTGGAAAGTGGAACACAGTGGTCTTGATGACAGTTAATTATAATCGGATCCGTTTTATTTGTTTTGAAAAATTGTTCCACCTTTCTGTTTTTGTTTTATTCCTTTGTAACTATCGATTTCAAATGACGCTTTGTTTTGAGTTGAATCGATTTGTTCCTTCACCATAACAGAATTCTATATCAATATTTATAACTGAAAGTGTTGTCATTTAAATGGCACAAGGATAATTTGATCTGTAAGATAATTTTAAATATATATGACATGTAACTCCTGTCAAGTTTAAAGATCAAAAATAATTGATTCGATACAAACACAAAAATAAATAATTCAAGTAAGAAGGATGGATCGATGGATATTTAGATACATAAGTGGGAGGCAAGCAGACAGAGTTGGAAGTACAGATGCATGCTGGATATCTGAAAGAATAGATGGACAGAAGGTTTTCCCGACTTGATGAGTGAATGGATTCATGAATAGTTAGAAAGAAACAAAGACTTATAAATGCATTGACAAACGATTGGATGGACGAACGGACGAACTAATGAATACTTTAATGGCTCGTGGGTGGGTGGTTGGATTAATGGATGCAATCATGAATGTATGGATGAAATTTATCTAAAACAGCACGTGCCCTATATTCAGATCATGCTTAGCAATGTATACAGTCATGTATAAGTCAGTGCCAACTGCAAATTGGATCGACCCAGATCGACCGTAGCATAACGCGCCGGCTGATCTGAGTTTTTGTACCACTAATAGTGATATGCGATGGCGGCCCAGAGCGACTAGAGAATGAGAGAGAGAGAGAGAGAGAGAGGGTGCACACAATTAAGAAAGCTGTTATTTTTTTAACACATGTACTTAATCAAGAATTAGCTGAACCACATACTTTCTTTCGGAAAATCGCACCCTCTTACGCGAATAATTCGAATAAATACATTTGTGACGTGGAAATACAGTCCTCATCACAAGAAACATCTAACAAATGCGATACCCTTCTAGATTTTCTACAAGTCCATTAGAATTATGAATGATACACCACAATGTTTAATTATTCCGGATGATTTATAATGCCAACAGGTTAAGAGCCTGGCTCGAATAAGGCTTCGAGCGTTGTCTGTTTCTTCATATATCTTTCTTTATTTAATTTGGCTTGTCTTAACGACTCAATTTCTTGTGCCGTAGCCAAATAATACTCATCCTTAATAATCGTGACTAGGGTCTGGTTTAGGGATATTAAAGAACGTTAAATTGCGTAGGATCTATAAATAGATGTTTACGAACGTCTCGACAATTATTAATAATAGAATTATTAGTAAACATGTTTACGAGATTCGGCCTTTTTCCTATTGAACAGCTCGGTCAGGTGGTATCTTAAAAGAATTAAGTTAATTTTTATTGGATAGGTTAGGTCACATGAATTGGTATTTTGAAACATTAGAATGAGTAGTGGAATTTGTCAGGTGGAGATATGTTTTGAAATAAAGTCGTAAGAGAAGGTGTATATAAGGAGAAAACTGAGCAATCAGATTTCATTCCTATTTGGAAGTCATTTTCAGTATATTTTGGCGGAGGAAGAACAATGGAAGACCCGACAAGAACCACCGACCTACGGGAAGCTACTGGCAAGCTTTCTCACATACACACATTGGCCGAGCCAAGACTAAAACCACTTGAGCAAAAAATGAAACTATTTGTGACTGATACATATTCCTGATGCATATATGTTGAGACAGGAAACATTTACAGCGATATGAATGATGACAACAAGTTCTACGATGCCAAGGACTGTTCAAATGATGATTTGATTGGTTTACTACAAATAGAAAAAAGGGAAAACAAAAGAAATAAAAGAAGAAAGAAAACACCAAGCACCCCACCTTTCTAAAAAAGAACAACAAATTTTTAAAGATGAAAATAGTTTAAGATGAACCAACCGGGACATCAGTTGGAGATTATTTTGAGTTTTAAGATCAAATCTTTATTTATTCAGACTTGTTGGAGACTAAAATAATTTTGTCAGAGGAGCCAAACCCAATTAACAAGAATGTGCAGTTAGAAATGGATACAAATCGGTTATTTTGTACACAAAGAAATTTACCTGGAAATGACTTTATTCAGGTCAAACAAGCACGGTAGGTTAAACATAAAAACGAACAAAGCTGAAGTTTGTTCTTAAGATTGTAAACATTATTTATTTGATAACATTCGCCAGCGCGTTAAAGCGTCCTTTAGTAAGACAATCAGCGTTTTTACATATTTTTTCAATATAAACATGATTGTTTATAATAAAAGATTACAAGTTCTAAGTTGTAATAGAAAACAAAGTTTCTAGCTCAGAGACCCCCTACCCCTCCAAAACGCTTAACAGTATGTTAACAGATATTCTACCTATGAGAGTTTGGAAGCATGAAAATAATTATCACAAAACATGGCTGTAACAGTAGTAATAGAAAATAAGTGTTTCTAGCTCAGAGACCCCCTACCCCAACAAAATATATTTTGTCAGAAATATACTTGAAAAGCCTTATCATGTGAAAGTCATCATTTTGAGCTAGAAAAGGCTGGTGAAGAAAATGTCAACATTAAACGGTTTTGGAGGGGTAGGGGAGCTCTGAGCAAGAAACCTTGTTTTCTATTACTACTTTCCATACACTTGTCGTGTGTTGTACCTATGTGCACCTTGTGGTGTGTTTGTCGGTTCCTATTTTAAAAGGCCCAATGTAGTATAGTTGTGGGGGGTTTTTAAATTATATTTCTATGGGTGTTTTTGTTTGCTTGTTTAAGGGAAAAAGATGGCATGGCCTTATTTGACAATTTCAAAGCGAATACAATTTTCTGTGATATTAAAATATTCACTTTCCTGTTTGACTTGGGTACCTTGTCTTTAAGGTCGGATTCATTGGTCAAAATCGATATAGTTTCTTTAAAATTTACGGAATTAACATTGCCTTATGTCCGACTGAAACAAGCAACTACATTTTTGTATATTGCCTTTAAATGCATCAGAAAATAACTAAACTAGATATCATATATATATATATATATATATATATATATATATATATATATATATATATATATATATGGCATATATATATATATATATATCCACTGACACAAATTTTGAAAGATATTTTATTCTAACGTCCCTTCTGTGTAATCGTCGTCTGCAACGAAATGTTTCTTTGGGATATTTTCTACCACGTGACTATCTTGACAAAAATATTTAACATATCAACACGTGTTTCTTACCAGTCTTTAATTATCCCCACCAGTCTGATGCAAGTTTCTTCCGCTGTCTCATGATAACTGATATAGCAGATTCATCAGCAATATTAATATTCTCAGTTACCTGGACATCTATCAAACCTATGGCTGTATATATATATAACTAATTTGTGATGACTTTTTTAGGATTTGCTTCAACTGTTATTTTAGACTGACTCAACAACATCAATCAATATAATGAGATTTGATTCTCATAAACATCCATTTAGTGTTATCAGTTAATTTCTGTTATCAAATTCATCTTGAAGGTCATCGAGCAGTGCATCGAGTATAAACTTCGTCTCAATTTTCTTTTCGTGGAATGCCCTCTTCTGGTAAGAGCATTCACATTAGTCAGATGGCTAGTGTTAGTTAAACTAGTATTGAATCAAATTTGTTGAATTACCTGACGACTAATGTTCTTAAGTGATACTTTCCTTTCTTACATAACTGGAGTTTGTCCGTTTCTTATATAGTCTTTCTTGGGTAGGAGTCGTAATGTTATCTGAATTTATTAATTGGGTTGAATTATGTTTGTTGTATATAATAATTAAAGATAAGGGTTATACCTTTTTATGGTCTGTGTGACTAATCTTGTTGTAGATAGATTCGTGGGCAGCTGAACGTCTACTTAAGCTTGCTTAGGTCCGCGTTGAACGTCACAACCAAACCATTAAGCTAGAATCTTGACAGGACAGCCAAAACGTAGATAATCAAAATATTAATTTTGTCATGGGTTTTATACTACTTGTGTATACTCCATAAAGTACTCCATTCATTCTTACACTAATTCACACAAAGCCATTTTTTTTTTTCTAAAAACCAACTCACCACAATATAGCTAACTCTGTCCAACACGAAAAGAAAACTTTTTGCCTATAATGTAGTGTAAGATTTCAATTTAACTTTAAATTTTATCTATAATACACTGTTTCTCACAATGGGATGTTGTGGGTTCGAATCCCGGCAGAGTCATACCAAAGTCTTATAAAAATGATACTAACAGCTGCCTCGCTAGGCGCTCAACATTAAGAGGTTAGTGTTAGGTCTGATGCCAGGATAATGTGACTGGATGGGACATGATGCTACATATCTGTGGCATGATGTCCCAGTGTTAGACATCACTATAAACTGCGACACTGCAGACATAGCAATATGACTGAAAAAATTGTCAAAATCTATGCTTTAAAAATTCCAAATCCAAATGCAAATCCTGTTTCCCACAATTATTAAGCTCTTCTCAGGTTTTGCATGTATTAATTAATATGTGCAAAAAAAAAAAAAATAAATAAAAAAACAAAAAATAAATTGCCATTGATCCAAGTTGAAAGAAAGGAAAATCTTATCTATGAATCTGAATATTATTGGTCAGCTTATGAAACAGTTGTTGTGGGAGCTCGACAAACAATTTTCAAACTATTAGATTACTTTTCAATATTCCTTACACGTTAAATGAAAGAAAATCTCAATTAAATGTATTCCCTTTCCCCGAACTAAAAGAGTTTAAGCTCTTGAACGAATTCAAAGAACTGTTATTTAACTGGGATCACCGTCGTTTGAAATTACTTTGAAGCTTCCATGCAAACAAATGCATTGTTTTAGTTTTATTTGCGGATTGATTACATCGACCAATATTTGATCTTAATATTCTGTAGCCATAAGAATAACAAAGCTTACAGTTTGTATCACTAGGTGAATAATAACAAACAATTTTATGTGCAAATAACTACTCTACATTACAAAGTGTTGTGACAACAAACTATCTTGTAAACAGGATTAAGTATTCCAAGGCTGAAAGACAGCTATTCATCGGATGACTAATGTTTCAGGCTGTGAATGTAATCCCCTGGGAAGTATCAGAATGTGAAATATTTTGTATGCTAAAAGGTATTTATTCACAACATTAAAGGTTTAAATTCCACTCTGGATTGTTAAAAAGTTGTGCAATCAGAGCAGAGGTTAATAGATCAAGTATGCTTCATTTAAGATAATAGTCAACACGTTTTCTCATCCTGTAGGTCCGGTAAATTGAGAGAGAGAGAGAGAGAGAGAGAGAGAGAGAGAGAGAGAGAGAGAGAGAGAGAGAGAGAGAGAGAGAGAGAGAATGGAGATTTTACGACTCTTAAATATCTATGGAAGTTCAACAATTTTTCTTCTGATGGACAGTCGTTGTTTTTTATTTCTTTTTGTTAATATTCTCTTTTTAAAATTTGGATAAATAATTTCGGGAGCCGAAAAAAGATATATTTAAGTACTTCTCAAGAAAGGTTATTTTTAGTAGTAGCAGCAAAAGTAGTAGCTTCATTCTCGTAATGGGCTTTTAGCTGTAAATTCAACATATTGCAAGTGATTTGCATGAATATTGATAGAACCATCATTATTCCGCATCATATGCATGTGTATCATGTTTATTGTTTTGTCCTTCTGTAGCATATTTGTTTTCATATCTGTAAGACTTGGATAATGAATATTTTTTGCGAAAGAAGAATGTGTGTATATAAAGGGAGGTAATGACTTCTGCCTTAATGTCGAATAGAAACTGGTCGTGTAGTCATAATTTAAAATTCGTTCTCCACCTTATGCATCATTTCGCACATGATTTAAGGTAATTTTTATATCAACCCGTATTAACATTAATCTCCAAACACCCATAGTTAAATCTGAGGAGACGTTTTCTGTAAAAAAAAGTACAAAGAGGAATCTAACTTTCTCAAACTAGGCCATCTTAAAATATTTATCTGCATATAATCTATCCATATCGATAACACGTGACTGCCACTGTTCAAGCTCTATATCATTTAATCTGAACTAAAATATACATATAATCATGTCACTTACGCCTTGACTGTACTATTCCTCTCTTAAATCATAATAAAAAGGCATCGTGGACATTTTTTTTTTTTATTTTGTTCCAAACAATTTTTGCTTGGAAGGTAGGAAGTGGAATATAACCATGTTATTGATACTTAAATGAAATCGAATCCGATTTGCTTAGGTTGCTTAAGTGTTGCTTCTTACTTTGTTTTCTTTGTACACTTTGATTTGATTTGATTTTATTTGTCCTTTCGCCATTGCAGATTTCTGTATCAATATTTAGATATCAAATTGTTGCCATTTAAATGGCACATCGTTCATATCATCTAGAAGGGATTTATGCATAATTTTAACTACAACACATAACCGCAACTGTCAAGCTGCAATATCACGTATATAACTGATTCGATACAAATACAAATAACTAAAGCAAGTAGGAAGGATGGATCAATAGATATTTGGATAAATAAAGCCGGAAAGAGGTAGACAGAAGGTTCGAAGTAAAAATGCATTCTGGATGCGTGAAAGAATGGAGAGAAAGAAAGTTGTCCCAGATTAATGAATTAATTAATGGATTTATAGTTAGATAATAAGAAAGACTGATAAATACACTGACAAATAATTGGATGGACAGACAAACTGATAAATGATCTGATGGCTGGTGGGTGGCTAGCTAGTGCTATATTGACTAACTTAGTGTGGATAGATTTGCTTAACCGGAAATTAAATAAACAAACAAGCCATATCGATATATGTCTGGACGTATTCGCATTGAAGGATTTTCTTTTTGTCAAAGAAATTCGCAAACTAGTATGCTTTGAGTCCTTTATTGAGCCTGAATATATTATTTATTCCAGTGAAAGTGTCATATGTCGGTACTATATGATCCTTTATGTATTTCTTAAAGATACACTTTATTAATTTCAATAAAAGAGTTCTTGTTCTATATATTTGTCCATTATGGGCTTTTAGTATAATTGTGTTGTGCTAGTGTGTTTCGGTATTTTTAACCTAAAAGTAAAATATGATTGTTGTTTTCGGTTTATATTTGTTCTGCTTTTGCAATTTGGGCGGAAACCAAAGAAAGAAACTGGCGTAGTTTTATTTGATAATTTCAAAACCATTACCACCTTCTTAGTTTCTAAAAAAAGTTAATTTCTGGACAACTAGGGCATCGACTATAATCTCCGACTGATTGGTCAAAATCTCCAAATTTGCTTTAAAAGTCTGAGTAACCAATTTTGTCTTTACAATGTTTGAAGTACTCGTGTGAGTAAGTCAGATTGAAGCAAACGGCTACATTTTGTATATTGCTTTCAAAGGATGATATAGTTTCTTTACTACAAAATGAAAAGAAAGAAAGAAAGAATGGAAGTAAGAAAGAAAGAATGGAACAAAAGAACTAAAGAAGGACAGAACACGCAAAACAACCCCCTCATAAACAAAGTTTTGACGATGTAAAGATGAAACAACCGGAAAAACAGCTGTACATTTTTGTAATTAAGACCAAAGCTTTATTCATTCACAATTGTCGAAGACGAAATGGGGAGCAAAACAATGCCTGATTAACACGAATGTGCAATTCAAAATGTATAGAAATAGTGTATTTGTTCACAAAGAAATTTCCCAGGAAATAACTTTATTCAGGTCATAAAAGTACGATATGTAAAGCATTAAATGAATAAAGCTGGAGTTTGTTCTTACGATGATAAATCGTCATTTAGTGGATGACATTACGTATAAACTCGCCAGCGAGTAAAAGAGTCCTTCATTAACACCAGCTAAGCTTTTATGTGTTTATTAAAGATAAACTTGATCGTTTATAATAAAATAGCTCAAGTTCTATTGTCTCTTTTACTTTTGCATACCTTGTGTTTTGTTGGTGTTAACTTAAAAGGTACAATGTAATATAGTTATAGGGTGTTTGTTTTGTTCCCATAGACTCTAAGCGAGGAAAAAGATGGCATGGCCTTTTTAAAAACAATTTCAAAAACGATAAATGTTTCTTAGATACTAAAAAAGTCTTCATTTCTGGATAACCAAGGCATCGAGTTGATTGGTTAAAATCGATAAATGTTCTATAAAATCTACGATAAATTAATATTGCCTTTTGAAAGTTTGAAGTACTCGACCGACTAAGTCTGGCTCTGAAAAACACTTCGGGCTAAGACGTTTCACATCTTACGCGAAATGTATGTTCCGTTGCAAATACAACTCCGACAGTTTTCGGTCACGATCTCGATTACAAAACCGGAATTATGCATGGTTTTCTCGATGCCAATTACCGTGGGGCAATTCCACATGCTTTAGATCGCAATAGCTGCGCAGGCATTACAGTTGGAATTATATCCGATCGCTGCCATTTGGAGTCTTGATGCGAATAACTCACATAGCAAAGACAGGACAGGAGGGAAATCCTATGGCAAAGGATTAATATGGGATGAGGGTGGAGGAAACCTGATTAGACTTGTGTCTATGGAGCGGAGTACAATCCCCGTAATCTCTTTTTAGTGGAAACTCGAAGTACCAGCCTGGGAACTTTGACCAGTACCAATAAAAAGCTTAGGAAGATTAGCCTCGAATTTCAAATCATTATCTAAATAAATTTTTGACACTAAATTCTTTTCATAAAAATACAACACTACAGACCTAAGAGGGACACAGACAGGTATAAAATCCTTTCTAAATGTCGGACACAAATGGGGAGGGGGGACTTCTCAAAGGCTTGCCAGCTAACATTGCTGGGACTCCGCAAGGAGCCCACATGTAAAGAATAAATCGCTTGCATTTTCATCAGATGATGGCACCATCTGAGATGTTATTGGACTTCCCACGGGCACCTACGACACGACTCAGTCAGTAAATAGATGCGACGTCGGATTTCGTTGGTGACACATTGCGATTCCAAAATTTACATACACGTACATGAGTCCACACAAACACTGTCATCTCATCTCCACAGCATGCAGATGACATAGGACATGCTGAAAACGGTTCTTGGTTGGCATAAAGATATTAATGAGATTCCTGCAGACAAGTGAAGGACCTATAATTTCATCATCGGCAGTTACCGAGTGAACCTGTCAAGTTTATTAAGTATCGCGTCGCAGGGTTTGATATTGTTCGGGTTCTCCCCAATTGCATCCCTGGATGATTTATTCACACTTACTTTGACGATGCTAATGTATTTTCCATGCAGCAATCCCCGGTTGAAAAATCTTCATTTTACTCTTGTGAACCAGGAATGGTATGTGTTGGATCTTCTTAGGTAAATTTTGACGATACAACTGTACATTAAAAATCAACCTCATATTTGATACAATGACAGTCTTCCGTAGACGTGTAAGACTAATGCGTGTTGTCAACACGAGAAAACCCATATATACGACTCATTACAAAATGGCCTTGGCGATGATGTTCGGATTTTGTTCACAGGATCGCCAAAGATTCTTGCGGGTATAGACTTTCGCGCTGCACCTATTACTAAACAAGTTGCAATACGAGTTGTTTATAGTATGAAAAAGCATCACTGTGATCAGTTGAAAAATCTTGGATTACAAACGTTAGCAGCCCAATCTATTCAAGATCGACTATGTCAATCGGTAACTTTCAGCCAAATCTTTCAGTTACACTTCTATCAACAGTAAAAATGCCATTCATAGCTAGTAAACACATGAATGAAGCTGCTCAACGACGTCAGGCTGAGTTAGCACAAGCCAGCTCCTATCACAAAAATGTATTAGACGAAACTGATAATATAAAAACGATGATAAAATTTAAAGACGCATCTGACACCATCTTCGACTTGGACAGGCCGGTATTGGTAGGTCGAAGCATCAAAGATTTCCAAAACATTATAATTACAAGTGCATGAAACGTTTCAGTATTCTCTCCCATGTGATGCCTTTTTTGAAATCGATGGAAATCTAGCACGCACCGACGATAATCTATGCTACGCCAAATCTATAGAAGAATTAATCAAAATTGGCATCATGTGCGTATATATATATATATAAAAGTAGTAAAGTAAGATGAGGGTCCTCAGCCAAAAGAGAATTCTAGCCAAGAGACACCTATCCCCCCTCCCAAATTTGGAGAGAGGGGAAAGAGACCAGAAGGCTATCTTTTCCGACAAATGTTTTTTTAACATAAATAAATTGTAACAAAATATTTTGCCGGAGAAAGAATATCCTAGTTTAGAAACCTTTTTAGCTAGAACCTACTATAACTTACTTAAAGAAATTTTTAGTTAGATATATAAATTACTATAAGTATGATGGAAGTAAATAGATTTGATGAAGTAATTGACATGCTAACAGGTTTTATTAAAACTGATGAAATTACCAATGATAACATCGACGATTTAATGGAATATCTTGACAATATGTTCTATGTTGTTACAATGGAACTAATTTGCTATGAAAAACCATATTATATTAACAATTTCCTTCACATGTTTTATTTACCGAGTGAAATTGTTAAAAGATGTTTAGCTTTATTTTACTATAGAGAAACTGGAATTAATCGACCGACGGATATGCAACTTATGAGAGATGTAGATATTATTAATGTCAATCCGGAATTTCAAGTTACTTTAGGTGAAATAGAATTTATAATTTGATCGAGGAGTTTAGATATTGAATACTAATATATTTAGAGAAAAATAAACATCAGCAGTGACGATTGGTCTACCATTCCACGGGGTCCCTTCATCACCAGTAAAGCCTTTACCATAAGGTCCTAAGAGTCCTCCACTGATGCCTTTCTTGTGGCATTCTTAATTCGTTAAGGCCTTTCTTGTGGCCTACAGGCACTCTTCATTGGTTAAGGCCTTTCTTGTGGCCCACAGGTACCTTATGAGGCTTTTCTGTCCGGCGAACATTATTTCTGAATGTCCTTTGTTGGGTATATTCCCTTTAATGAGGTCTCAAGGTTACGAACTTACATCACCCTGCTGTTTATTTCAGGGAACTCCTTGCATAGACACATCCCCGTCGAATCACTAACGAAACGAAACTTTAGAGATTCAGATGACTGTCTAGGCATTGCGATTTCATATAAAATCCCCCACCAAATCAAACCCCGGGGTAAGTGCAAAACGCACTCACCACGTTGTTCGACGTGATGAGGGATCATATACAAATGAAATCCTTTTAGGGCGGAGCAACAATTATCTTAAGAAAATGGTAATCCAGAACCTACCCGCCGATTATGCCTGTTACGGGAATCGAATCACAGATCTTTAGTATGAAAATCCAACGTTCTAGCACTAATCCATGACATTCGGTTATATATATATATATATATATATATATATATATATATATATATATATATATATATATATATATATATATATATATATATATATATATATATATATATATACGTTCGAGAAATTTATTATATAGTTACCAGTTACCTGATACAAATTCCTATCAGTGATTAGCATTTCATTTTCTGACTTTAAAAAACATTATTATAAAATGAATCGCGAAATCTGCAATCTTACACATTTCTATGCTGGTTAAAATATATTACCGTGTATATGTATAGAAAAACGAAATCCTATGCTAGCTTTAATACAGCGGCTTAGAAACATCACAGGCAGACAAACTTCTGCAGTCTGAAAAATCGATAATTCTATGCAGTGGGTTTTTCGGCCAAGCCTTGCACAAAAATCAATACAGAACATCTGTTTCACATAAGGCTATATTGAAACATGTATTTCTAATTCTAAGGTCTTTAAATTACTATACCAGATGATTTTTATTAATTACTGAAAGATTTGATGAAGATAGAAAGCAAAATTGTTTCATCAGATTTGTATGTATATACGAACACTATATACTATGTTCGATAACCACAGACGATTTACATTAGCTAGAAGACAGTATTATCTCCCTTTTTAAAACATAAAATAAGATAGACAGAGTTATATTTCTTCTCCAATAACTAAGATTTCAACATTATCAATTATATCTTTTTCGATTGCATGTAACTTTGATAAAATCATATGATACTGAACTATTAGTTTGATACTTTTGTGAGCTGCAAGTTCTTTTGATATAACAGTTTGCAAAAGATGAAGTAAATTTGTGGAGTTAAAATTTGCCAGAACATTTTGATTATCACATTTGTAACTGTTATCATAACCAGAAAATGCACTACCAACTTTTCTGCTTTTATTAGGCTGTTCTTGGCATTATCTCGCAATTTTAACATTATATATAGTATTTTTATATTTAATTGATTTTTTGTAATTTTTCAATTAGAGATATAAAATTCCTATAGTGTAATGACAGAAATTCTGAGATACATGAGATTGATAGGTCCAGTATATTTATGGCATGGTAATGTCCAACCGCCTTTTGGTTTCGGCAATTTGCCAATTAATTTGTGTATATCTATACCTGTCCCAATTATTTCTCTGTTGTCGCATTTCTGGCTGTACGTGGCAATTTTATTTTGCTCAAGACATAAATCTCTATCACAATCACACTTGTATTTCATTATTTATTATTCATCTACTAAAATAACTTCTCTGACAACGTCAGTACATCCAACTCCGGATAATGTCTTTAAAAACATTTTTTTTCTTCCACAGACAGTACAAGTGCCTTTTAACATGAATCTGTTATTTTTTGTTGTTTTTTTTTTTTTCTCTTTTTTCATCAATATTCTCAGTTTTATTTTTACACTTGAGACAGTAAGTTAACATTTTATATTCCTTGATTATATCAACTAGTTTAGATAAAATTAATTGCAATCTCATCATTCGCGTGAGAAGGTTGTTATAAAATTGCAAAATAAACTTTAAAAAATTTGGATTTTTATTCATCTGTTTAATGAACATTATACAATAATATCCACAAGCTGATGTTCCAACAGGTTGGAGTTGATTGGACGAATAATTAATTTTTTTATATTCTTTACTAATATATTTTTTTATTGCGTCACTTGGCGGAAGTCCAAATGAATCAAAATAATTGTCATTGTGGACTGCGACCCAGTGTGTACCAGTCCCATCATTAAAATTTTGTATATTAATTACGCAAGCACCACCAGAAATCGCACCGCGATTAGGTTCATCTTTAGAATAAACTCCACGAAATTTTTTTCCACTTTTTTTTAGCTTATCAAGTATATCAAAGTTACTTAACGCGGCCGTGGGAGGTTTCACCTCCTTGTTCCTGGCAGTGTTAGTCCTCTGCCTATTCCCAGCAGATTTGGCAATAGACTTCCCGCTACTCCCGCCAGCAACGGTCCTATAAACTCGCCTTTGTTTGGTTTTCGTCGCGATCGCTTCTTTCTTTCGTTGTTTATCTTTTTGCTGTTTTTCGTCGTGGCATTCTATTTATCTTTAGACAAAAATTTTCTTTATTCCCCCGCCGACGACACCGTCTCCGGATACTGCTTTTATCATTGCGCCAGAGACTGCGCCAGACGCTGCTGCTAATCGTAATGTACCAAGTACTGGCAGAAGTTTTGGTATTAACGTTTTGGCCATTACAGATAATGCCGGACCAAAGAAACCGCCATGTTTTGCCAACGCAGTTATTTGTGTGGCACTTAAATTTAAAACAAAGGGTTTTCTTGCGATCATATTTATTTATTTGTTTTTTGGTTAACATTAATTTTGTTAAAGTACCCCAAGCTCCTGATTGGTCGCTATATGTTTTTTTTTTTTTGTTAATGATACAGGCCGTTGTTTAGCAACAGCAGCTACTAATTTTTTAACTTGACCGTCAGTCAAATATATTTCTTTAACGATATATTTTGTCATGCTTTATAATAAGGTTACAGATTAAACTCAAAGTTTGTTTCAGACTTGGACTGTCATTTTACCTCCGACAGAATCAATTGTAACAAATCTGTCGCTGATTACGATTACATATACATACAACGTCGCAGCTGGAACCGCTCCAAGTGTCCATGTAATTTCAATATCAGCTGTTGAGTCGACAGCCCTTTCGCTATGTTTAATAACATCAAAATAGAATATTGGATAAAGTTTACGAAATTCCTCTACTGATATCTGAGATCCGTCTCCAACATCTTGATATTTCTGTATTGCTTCAAGTAAATACATGTAAGGTCTAGTAATATTTTTATTAGCGTCATCTGCAAAATTACATTCTATTGCTCGTTCTGGATATTGCTTTGAATTTAGTCTGGCGTATATTCGTCTAACATCGGCATTATCAAATATTGCATTATTTTATTGTTGGTTACCACGTCGTGTTTGTCGCTGAAATACAACAAATAATTGTCTCGGCAATTGTTCACTTGATGTTGTTGTAACACGCCATGTGTAGTCGGTTGTAACTGGTACAGCTGTTTGATATATTTTTTGTTGCTGAAAATTATTCTGTTTGTATGTTTTTGCAGCATATCATTTAATTCTGCCATTTTAGTGATTGATGGTGTTATCCGCGGCATCCACAGCGCAAGTTTGTTTATGATAAATTGTACATCAGCTCCGCCAGCTCGAAGTAAGCAATCGTTTTGTTCTGCTCGATCTAAAATAAGTGTATGTTTAACTCCACGAAATACTTTATTGTAATCGCTACAAAATCCAAATATTGTACTTAATGGCAGCATCATTGTAATTTGACGTGATTCTGTTGTAAGTTCATTTCTCTTAACATAACCTTTCTTGTAAAGTATAATTCTTTTATTGTTACCTTTTGCGTTATTGAGTAAATTTAACATTGCAGTTCCATCTGCAGCTGCAGCAGGTGGTGTTATACCAAGATTATCCCAAGCTGCAGTAAGTGATGCTTTTGTAGCGTCTGCGTTAGCGGCTCCGCCTGGTGGTGCTATATTAAACGAAGCAGCATTAGCTATGAGAAAATCACTTACATTTGCAGCACTTCCATTAGCATCAGCTCCAGCAGCTATAATAGGTGCTCCTCCTGATGAAAATTCAACTGATTGAACAACAGCTGCTGCACCTGCTGTAAATGCTGTATTATATCCAGTATCCTTAAACCACATCATATTAGTTGCAGTTATATCTAGAGTAATCATCAGAAAACAAAATAGCATTTAAGATTGTACTTGAACTTGTAAGTGACTCGAAATATCGTCAACAGTTTGATTAGCTAGCTGACATCTGGCACTTTTAAATAAGCTCCAACCATTATTTAAAGAGCTACTTCTGTTCCAGCTGCAACTGCGACAGGTGGATTAGCTACTGTCATGATCTGGCCACGAACTTCTAACATTGCTCTTTGTGGCAGCAGAAATACATCTTCGTCTCGAGTATTAAATGTTCTAACACCGGCCTTATTTGGTTCATTTGAATTTTCGTCGATATACTCAACATAATCAAATTATGTTACTGTGTCGTAGGTGACATACGTTTCTGCTAAATCGAGATAATTTTTAACAGACATTTTTTATTTATTAGGTTATATAATATTTTGTAATCAATCACGAAGTCGATATCGATGCTACTGTGGCGCTGTTACTTTAGATATTAAGTTTTGTATAATTTGTTCTCCTTTTGGTGATAAAGGTTTTTTGTTGTTGTTATCATAGCTCGTTGAGTTTCTCTTATTGGTGCAATTTCTGAAATAGCTTGTTTGATTGTCGGTGGATCGCCTTTACTTTTATCAGCAACCTTTTGACCCACCGCAGTTCCATCAGCAGATGCGGCGCCAGTTGCAAAGGCTTTAGATGAGGCGCCAGTTGCAAAGGCTTTTGACGCGTCAAGTGCAATTGGTGCAACTTTATTCGCGATTCCTGGAACATTTTCAATAATATTAGTAAATATATTTCCCACAAATCCACCAATAATTTTTCTTCTGTAAAATTTATTTGTTTCATATTATATCAATGATGTTGTACATAAATCACGAAGTGATTGTGCGTAGGTGAAGGTAATAAGTAACAACTTCATTATTAAAATCGAATTGTCGTCCTGATTGATCTGTTAATTGCATATTTATACTCGTTATTTGATTTTCAAGAATTAGCGGATAATAAAATAACTTGTCGTGGACTAATTTGCATGAGAGAACCTGGTGGAACGTCTGGCGAAAAACTATATCTTGCTTGTCCTTTACTTCCTCGAGTTGAGTAAAATCCATATGCAATAGAATAATTTATTAATATTGTGTTTACGTCAATTATATCTACAGGCAGTTCGCCGTCATGTGTACTACTTGGACCAAAACCAACATAATTTTCATGATAAAATCCTATAAGTGGTGCTATACTTGTTGGTGATACAAAACTAATTAACATATTTTTTAATGCTATTCTGGCGCGTAACGTATTATAATTCGGTATCAGCTCAAAATTGTCAGCAACACCATTCACATTTGTTATCAACTCTTTTATTGTTTTATATAGATCAGTGACATTATAAGAACCTTGTGGAATTTTAAGTGTTTTCAGCGTTTAAGCAATCGGTGGGGCTTCGGCAAATGCAAATCCATCATTTACTCCAGTTTTCACTTTAGCTATAGAGTACCAGCACGTACAGGAAATTAGTCCAATCTCATACTGTTTTTCAGTATCCAGTTGTATTGGCGGAATATAATTTACAGAAAAATGTGCGCTATCTTTCGCGGCCGTACTAGAGTCTAGTAATAATGTTGTTGACATTATATTATTTATTTTCATAAAATTCAATCCGACGATTAAATCGTTACGATTAAGTTGCGATGTAAGATACTGTTTTCGTCAGATGTAAATAAATTTTCTGATCTTAAATGATCAAGTATATCAATAATTTCATTGTCAATTTCAGCACCAACATTTCCAGCTTCTTTTTGATGATATCAACAGCATTAATCTGCCTATCATTTCGGTTACTGATGCAAATATTTTTACTCGAGAGTCTGCGAATCCGGTTCCAGTATTTTGTTTAGCTGTCTCTAAGCGACCGTTATCATGATGATAAAAAGACTTTTCAAAATTCCGTCCTGCTTCACCAGGTTTTCCAGTTCTAAATTTTATTGCAGTCTTTTTAAAAATATCAGCAATAACACCATCTCTAGATTGTTTAAAATGTTCTGATATATCTTCGTCTTTGGTTTTATCAATTTTAGCTGAAATTTGTTTACAAGTTTTAATTAGATTATCAAATACTGATATTAAATTATTATATTCCTCTTGTGACCTTTTGTCAATATTATCAACATCTTTAATTGTATTTTCTTTTATAAAAGTATGATGTTCTGATAATCCTATTTTTTCTTCTAGCATTTTTTTTTTATTTCAGCTGCTCTTTTAGTTTCCTCTAATATTCTTCCAGTTTCTTCTGGACTTTTAGTTTCAGCTAATACTCTTCCAGTTTCTTCCGGACCCTTAGTTTCAGCTAATGCTCTTTCAGCTCCTGCAAATTTTTGTAAGTTTTTTCATGCGATTTTCATCTTTTATTTTAAATTTCCTGTGAAAATTCCACGTCTTACCAAAACCTGTTTCCCTGTTATCAGCTGCTGTTTGTTGAAAGACTCTAGCGATAACACCAGTCCTAATATTTTTAGTTAGTTCAGTCATATCTTTGTCTTTCGTAGCTTTCTCTAATTCAGCAATGAACGTATGACCATCCGTCATCATTTCATTTAAATCAGCAATAAGTTTATCATACCTTTCTTTTGACCAAGTTTTTATATCATCAATATCATTTGTATCATTTTCTGCTAAAAATTCACGATTATCATCCTCAGTTATTTTATCTTATGCTTTCCTTCAATAAAATCGTCTTTTATCTTCAACATTCAAAAACTTTACTGTCATCTCACCAATATCTTTTTGCTCTTGTTCAATATCCTCTAATTTTTCTGCTAATCCTACTATAAGATCTCTGGTCTCACGTGAAGTTAGTTCTGCTAGTCTTCGTTCAAGTTCAAGTGGATTATTCAACAGTCGTCTTATTTCAGTTTGTCTAGCAACAGGATCAGCAATATGTCTTACAAGATCTCTAGCTAAACTTAATCTTTCCTCATCAGATCTAGCAACAATTTTTGCAGCAGCTGCTTCTTGTTGTTCTTTAACTAATCCGATTAAACCTTTTTACTGCAATTTTTTAAGATCTTCTTCTGATAGCGGTTTAGTTTCAGGTTGTTTTCCAAGTAGCGCCTCAGTAACTGGCTTTAAAATTTTAGCTGATTCGTCTGCGGCAACTATCTGTCCAGGTCGTGCTTGCTGCACTTTTTGCTTAAATTCTGCCTGAGATTGAGCAAGATTTTTTTTTAGATCTTCTATATGTTTTCTGTATTTAGCTCGTCTGTCCATATGATATTAAACTTACTGTAGATAATTTTCCATACATCTAAACATTTTCGCTAGATTATGTGTTTATTTATCGAATAAGAAAAAGTTATATTTAACAGCTGTCGCTTTATGATATAATTCGATAAATTTATCTTTTGTTAAGTCGCCACATTGCTCGTTTACAATATTTCTAACGTCAACGTTGTCTAGTCCTGGAAATATTATAAAACAACCAGTATTTCGTCTAATAAATCTGTCAACATTATAAAACCTTGCGCAAGATAAATAGAATTACATTTCTTATTACGTGATAGTGGAAAATATGATCTTATTTTATTCATCTCTCATTATTTAGCGGAATATCATCAAAAACAACTATCTTATGTTCAGACGAATCAAGTTGATTAACTGGAACAAGATCTTCTGGTTGTTTGATTAAAAAAAATCTTTACCAGCCTCAAGATCATGAAGTTTATTATTATATTGGCTAAGTAGCTTATACTTATCTTGTTGTGGATTAATTGTGTAAATATAAACTCGATCGTAGTTAAAATTATTTCCGAGAAGTAAATTAATCAGCAAATTTGTTTATCCCGAGCCAGTTATACCAACAACAAGATAATGACAGTCTGGAAGTTCATTGTTATGTTTGTGTTTCACCAACCGCTCTGTATCAAAATTTAATATCGACGATTTTGCCATTGTTGTTATACAATTTTATGTTATATAAAAAAATTGTCAGACAATAAATAAATAATGAGCCATTATACAAAATTTGGAACAACATTAGGAGATTCGTCATCTGCAAATACAATAACAAAAGGTCATATTGATTTATCTGGTTACTTAAAAAAAACTGGTGATACAATGACAGGAAACCTGTCTATGTCAAATCAACGAGTACTAGATTTAGAAACGGCGTATCCACCAATAAATGTTGTTAACACACAGGCTGTTAGTTATGCACAACTAAAATCTGTTGACAATAACAAACTATCTTAACAGGAGGAACTATAAGCGGTAACCTAGATATGTCAGGGAAAAAAATTTATAAATTTTGAGACCGGGTATCCACCAGCAAACTTAAATCAAACTCAAGCGGTAAGTTATTTACAGTTGAAGTATGTGGATAATAACAAACCTGATAAAAACCAGTGGAACGGTTACATGTAATATTAACATGTCGAGTAAAAAAATTATTGGGTTAGAAACTTCATATCCACCAGCAAATGTAGATAATACGCAAGCTGTAAGTTATGCGCAACTAAAATCTGTTGACGACAATAAACTTTTCAAAGGCGGTGACACAATGACAGCTAACCTGCCTATGTCAAATTAAAAAATAACTGGATTACCGACAACCTCACCACCAGCTAATGAGACTGATGCTATTAGTTATGCTCAGTTAAAAGAAGAACTTACCCCATATTTTAAGAGATCCTGTGGACCAATGTGAGGCAATATAAACTTGAGAAGCAACAAAATACCAACAACATGTTCCAGTTAATCCTAATGATCTAACAAATAAAGCGTATGTTGGCAGTCTGTCTTTTGGTATAAAACGAACCAAAAACAATGTTGGGTATATTCCAACACTCTTTAAGGCAACTGACAATCGAGTTGGGTTTGAGGTAAGCGCATCAGCATATTATCCTGAAAATTATCCTTATTACGTTTTCTCTGATAAGCATGAATGGACGACAAACGGAGAAGTTGAAAATATTTTGATCAAAATTAAATGTCCCACTGCAATTGCTATCTTGCAATTTCATTTGCGAGGTCGATTAAACCCTAGTGTTGGTCGAATTTATAATTGGCGGTTTGAAGGATCAAACGATGATATCTACTGGACAACATTATATATCACAAATAACACTTATATTACAACAACACAATATTTTACAATACCGACAGAAAAAACTGTTAACAAATACTTGTATTTTCTGTTTTATGTTGTCGCTGCTGAGCATCCGTTTCCATGAGTAACAGCATTTCAAATATACACAATCGATGATCAGTTATGATCATTGTGATCAAATTTAATCTAATGCTATACAATAATGTCAGAACCACCAAATGTAACTGTTGCGAGAGGATTTTATGATAATATTTTTAACCCGAGAAAAGATGTTGGAGATGAATCACTAGCGGCAAGTGCGATAAATGCTGCGAAAAAATTTACAATTCCAATGATAAACTCGCCATTGTCAGAAGAAGAAAAAATTTTGTTCGTGTTATGCATATGCGAGGACCACAACTGAAAAAAGCAATATAAAACTTCGATATTATAAGCAGATACTGTCATCCTGATGATTGTCTGGAAGAACAAAAACAAGTTGAAATCCTGTTTGAAAAAAAAAATATTGTTTGAGTTTGATTTCTGAAATATAAATTTAATAATGCAATCAGGCCTGTTAAAAACACGAATAGCGCATAAGGAAAGACAAATGAGCGATAACTATAATCGTCTCGACAAACTAGTGGAATCTAGAATAATGGGAATAGGAAGAAACAAGAAGTTATACAATAGTTTTTCAAAACGAGAAATTTTTAAGTATCTTGGTATGTACTACCATGACAAAGAAACCCTACTTAATATCGTTACTATGACAGTGGATACGGAGTTAATTATAAAAGCATACTCGAACGCAATTTTGCCGATGATGCTAAACAAAGACCCTGAATTTGATCCGATTATTGTTGACAAATCTCTAAAGATAATCAAATTTTTTGACGATGAAATTAATAATCTTAGTGATAATGAGGGAGAAAGTTTTTTTAGGAAAGTTGATCAAACATCGTCTGAACGGAAGATAATGTCTTATCAGGACATAAGTGAAGAAGATGATACTCCATTTCCATCAATCCAACGTTCTAGACAATTGTCATTACGAAATTATTATAATGAAGTCGAGAAAACGTTCACAAAGCAATATGAAAAATTATGGCTTACAGTAAATTTTGTTACTGGTTTTAACATTCTCGGATGAAAACACTCCATAAATTAATGGTAGCAAATTTCGTGGTCGCATATGCAATTATCAGACAACATGTTGTTCTAAAACATTTCACGTTAGATCAGATAAGCTTGGTGTTAGGGTATATTGATGAAACAGAAAAAGATTACAGTAATTTGGTGAACGAAACAGATTTGTATGAGTGTGAAGTAGGATATATTTTTGATTCATATATCTGGTTAAAGAAAAATGAGGTACTTACAGATAAACGATATGATGACACTTCGTCAGATGTTTATGAGAAGTACAGAACTTTTATAGCTGACAATAATAAGTTTCGTGAGTTTCTTGATTCGACTGTTGGCATCAGAACTTTTGTTTTTGTATAAAAAATTGTATACTGAAAAAACATATCATCGATTTCAATCATATTTCAGAAAATATTCCAAAACAAGATGTTGACGCACTAATGCAATATTATAAATTTTATCATAAAAACCTCTGGTGTGTAAAACAATGTTACAAGTATTATAGTAGAATACTTCGAATAGTATTATATTTACCACTGCTAATGACCTGCTCTGGTATAATCTCAAGTGGAGCATTATTAAATCCGTTGTTGTTAATAATACCTGGTGTCGGTGTCTCTTTCAACAGCATGTAAAAAAAAATTGAACCACGACTTGAGACTAAAAGGAATGCTTGTAAAATAGCAAGTATCACTTACAAAAAATTACTTGATCAGATACTATGTTACTTGCGAGGTGTAAAATATGATATGGATGATTTAATACGCAAATTTCGTATTAGTGACAGTATGTTAACAGATATTCTGCCAATGAGAGTATACAGGTATGAAAATAATTATCATAAAATATATTAGTATTCAATATCTAAACTCTTCGATAAAATTATAAATTCTATTTCACCTAAAGTAACTTGAAATTCCGGATTGTCATTAATAATATCTACAACATCTCTCATAAGTTGTATATCCGCCGGTCGATTAATTCCAGTTTCTCTATAGTAAAATAAAGCTAAACATCTTTTAACAATTTCACTCGGTAAATAAAATATGCGAAGGAAAATGTTAATATAATATGGTTTTTCATAGCAAATTGGTTCCATTGTAACAACATAGAAAATATTGACAAGATACTCATTATAATCGTCGATGTTATCATTGGTAATTTCATTTTTTTAAATAAAACCTGTTAGCATATCAATTACTTCATCAAATCTATTTACTTCCATTATACTTATAGTAATTTATATATCTAATTAAAAATTTCTTTAAGAAAGTTATAGTAGGTTCTAGCAGAAAAGGTTTCTAAACTAGGATATTCTTTCTCCGGCATATATATA
>JAECUM010079155.1:0-22202 GCA_016617855.1 Megalonaias nervosa | reverse complement strand
AAATGCTCCTCTAGAAAATTTAGAACCACGACCTACACGTACACGGTGAAGTTTAAAGATTTCAAGGCAGCCGTACCGTTGGAGAAAGCAGAAGGGTTCATCACCGATGTGTGGGATTCTTTGTTAACCAATCTGAAACAGCAATGTGAAGCCAAAGAAGACGACCACTTGAGACTTTCCGTTCATCACGACAGTTTGAAGTCCCCCGTTTGGATCGAGTTTAGCAGCCCGTAGAATTGACACCTTCCAAAGTCATTGACAAGATTCAACAAGTGCAGCAATCCAACGACAAGTTTCGCATCACCGATGGAAAAGCGACACTGTTCATGACACACGTGTCTCTTCCCAAAGGGACAGGAAAACGCAAAAAGGTGTTCTTGGTTAACGACCTTCGCAGCACTAAAAGGGCCCTCGTTCAAATTAACAATCTTCAAGACAAGATGTGTTTAGCCCGTGCCATCGTGGTGGGACGAACGTATGCCGACAAGAACGACACGGCAGAATGGAAAAGAGACTGAGAGAACAATCGAAAATCAAAACCGAGCCAAACAACGAAGAGAAGCAGAATTCCTATTACAGCAAGAGGGGATATCCAAAGACACCGCTTGTGGCATTCCTGAAATGCAAAAATTGCAAGATGTCTTGGCTGCACGCTACACCTTGAAAGTACACCCTCAAGAAGTGGGTGGACCTCTGTTGTTTCGAGGCAAAGATTTCAAAGATGGAAAATACATTCACGTCTATCATCACGATGAACATTTCGATACCATCACTAGTATCACTGCATTCCTGTCATACGGGTATTACTGTGAGAAATGTGACTATGGCTATAACAATAGAGAGCAACATAAGCATTGCGGATCGAAATGCTCAGGATGTTTAGCCTCTAAACTCTGTCTGAACGAAGAACAAGAACGAGTGCATTGCCCAGTTTGTCAGCGCACTTTTGTCAGCCCTACCTGTTACCAACAACATCTAAAGACGCAAGGTTCACAGCAGAAATGTGCGTGTCAACTCCTGAGATTGTGCCCTACTTATGGACAAGGCATACTTACCAAAAGCGCCAACGCACACGTATGTCCAGGAAAGAAACGATGTCACATTTGTCACCAAATCGTGGACTTGGAACACCAATGCTACTTTCAAAAATACCAATCCAAACATGAAGAGGAAGAAGATGACCACAAGAAGAAGAAAGGCAATTTCATCTTTTTCGATTTTGAATGCATGCAAGAGACTGGCATTCACATTCCTAATTTCTGCGTGGCTCACCGAGCGTGTGAGAAGTGCATCCAAGAACCTATCGTTACTCACTATCCTCACTGTAGCAAGATTCCTGGAGGACGTGGAAAAATCTTTCGGGGATCGAACACATTGGCCGATTTCGCCCAATGGATCTTAGACCCCATAGACGAAACGTGGACTCAAGAAGAAATCGAACGTTACGGAGATTGTCATCGCTATGCCACGGTGATGGCTCACAATTTCTCGGGATACGATGGACAGTTTCTGTAGAGATACTATACGGAACAAAGTACCGAACGTCCTAAAGTCACTTTGAACGAAGCCAAACTCATCTACATGCAAGTGGGACAAGTTCAGTTTAAAGATTCGATGAGTTACTTGGCCATGCATTTGAGTCGCATGCCTAAAATGTTTGGAATGACAGAAATGGCCAACCGCTATTTCCCGCACTTTTTCAATATCGAAGCCAATCAACATGCCGTTCTACCCCATTTGCCTGAGGCTCACTACTACGACCCCGACAACATGCGTACCGAGCAACGAGAAGCTTTCTTCGCTTGGTACCAGACTCACGCCTCGGACCCCTTCGAATTTCAGGAAGAAATGTTAAAGTATTATCCTTCCGACCTGGACATTTTACGGCGTTGCTGTGGACAATTTCGAGAACTGTTCATGGAACATGGAGGGATCGATCCTTTGAAGGAAGCTTGCACCATTGCCAAAGCATGTTCCTTAGTGTACCGCCAACGATTCATGCCCGAAAACACCCTAGCTGTCATCAGTCCTCAAACGACGAACTTTGTCAAACGTCAATACTCGGTCAAAGCCCTACGTTGGTTACATTACTTGTGCGACAAGGAAGACAAATCGATCGAACATGCCCGCAACGGAGGAGGAGAAAAGGCCATTGGTAGGTATTCGGTGGATGGATGGGACTTAGAAAACCCAAGATCGTGTACGAGTTTAACGGGTGCTTATTTCACGGATGTTCGATCTGCTATCCTCAACGTGACACTGCAAATCAGTTTTTACAACGGACCATGGAAGACTTGTACCAGACCACTTGTCAGCGGCGCTTGAAGTTAGAAGAGCAAGGACACCAAGTGGTAGAAATGTGGGAACACAAGTACGATCAGCGATTGAAATCCGATCCCGAGTTTAAGCGAATCATGGAAAGTTACAAACTGGTGGACCCTCTGAACCCACGGGACAGTTTGTACGGGGGACGGACGAATGCAACCTGTTTGCTGTGCCAAGCCGACGAGGAGAAAGGAGAAGAAATCAAATACTTGGACGTGTGTTCACTGTATCCTTACGTGTGCAAATATTGTCGCTTTCCCACAAGGCACCCGCAATTGCTGACGGAACACATCGACCTGGACAACATTCGACAATACGAAGGATTGATCAAATGCAAAGTCTTGCCTCCCACGAACTTGTACAATCCCGTTTTACCTCACCATTGCCAAGAAAAACTGATGTTTCCCTTGTGCCGTACTTGTGCCGAAACGTGCAACCACGACCGACCTTGTCATCACACTCAGGAAGAACGAGCCTTGACGGGAACGTGGGTCAGCGTGGAATTGTTTAAAGCTCTGGACCTGGGATACCAACTGTTAGAAGTGTACGAAATTTACTACTTTCCCAAGACAGAAAAACACCACAAGGGCGACGAGACTCATAAAGGCATTTTCGCAGACTACGTGAATGTCTCTTTGAAACTGAAACAAGAAGCCAGTGGCTATCCTTCCTGGTGTCACACTCCCGAAGGCCAAAAGAAATTCAAAGAGAAATACTGGGAGCAGGAAGGTATCACTTTAGACCACGTGGAGAAAAACGAAGGAAGGCGATCGTTTGCTAAAGTGATGTTAAAGTGCTTGTGAGGTGAAATGGCACAACGACCGTGTTTACCGAAGACAGAGTATTTGACAGAACCTTCCCGCTACTTCCCGATGATTCACGACAAAACCAAATGCATGAAACACGTGGACGTCATTCGCGAGGACTTGCTCTTAGTCAGTTACGAAGAAGAACTGGACTTTGTAGGAGCCGACGAATTTGGAAATGTCATCATTGCAGCCTACGTGACAGCCCATGCTCGCTTAAAATTGTACGAAGCGTCACACCAGTTAGGAGATCGTGTGCTGTGCTTTGACACGGACAGTTGCATCTACATCGATCGCCTGGGTCAAAGTCACCCTGACATCGAAGGAGACAGTTTAGGAGCCTGGACGGACGAGCACCCCGACGACAAGATTCTAAGTTTTGCTAGTGGTGGTCCCAAACATTACGGTTACGAATACCGGGACCCACAAGGAAAAGCGCACACGGAGTGTAAAGTGAAAGGATTGACTCTCAATTATCGCACCAGTCAAGTGGTGAACTTTGGCGTGCTGAAATAAGCCTTGCAGTCTGGAGAGGAACGAAATTTTAAAGCGACCACTTACCAACCAAACAAGAGTGTACGTTTACTCACACATCAAATCGTCAGTCGACTCTTGGAAAAGTCTATTAGATTGTGTACCATAAGCGAGTACGGCTTCCCAACCACTTTACTTTTCCCTACGGACACGTCGATATTGGTCAGCATATAAAAAGGGACAACGTCCAAGACCGATTGTTCATTGTAACTACCAAGACCATGAGAGAAAGATGAATCCTTTTTACACAGCAAGTATCAATGCTGTGCCTTGCGATTGCAGAGATGCCGTACGCTGTGACCTCAGCGATTCAGTACCACATCATCATGGGAACTTTGCTGTAACTACATATACCATGGAAAGTGATGATGATGCTCTACGTGTCAAACCTGACAGATGCGAAAGCGATGCCACTCGTCATCGTACACCTTTTCACTTTACTGGTTTTTATGGTTTTTATGGTGGATGTCCATCTCCACGCGAAACCATTCGTCTACCACAATACGGATGTCATGCAAAACTGAGCAATGTCCTAAGGATTTCACCGTACCCTTATCGAAATAAACCTGTGAAAGACGAATATTCGTTCCCTGTGCGTTTGCCTGAGGACTGTGACTTTGAAAGTCGATTGTAAACCTTCCAAGGAAAATGCCCAAAATATCTGGGAGGACCTACCCCCGAAGAATTAGCCAGAGCCGATTTTTTCTACTTGGGTGAAGGGGATAAAGTCAAGTGCTTCAGTTGCGGCATGTCACTTTACGAGTGGGAGAAGAAAAATTCCGCTTACCTGGAACATGCTCGATGGTCTCCGGATTGTCACTACCTACCTTTAGTGGGACCTCGTCATTGAATTAACATACCATGTCGTTTAAGAAATCAGCTTGGCTAGGAGTCAAACGTTGGACAACACTTAGACAAGTATTTAAACCCCAGTTAGAAATAATATTCAACTATTACTAAACGAATTGCAAGAGAAGATCTACAAGGAAATTTGGTTGGGACTTGCTGGAGTAAAATCTCAATTTGTGACTGTAGAACTTTTGTGTCGAGAAATTCACAAGAGGAAATTGAAACAAAATCAAAAAACAAGTCAGATTTCTCTGGATCAATGGTGCGTTCTTCCTATTATTCTGCTTTAGACCGTTTACATCAGAAGATTTTATTACCATTCTTGACCGTTACCCTGAATGGTTGTGGTCAGAAATTATTCACTTTGTCCGTCACTTTCGCTCTAGGAGAAGTGTTTGACTGACACATGGTCATGGATACTTTACAAAAGAACATTCGTGGTTTGCCTGTGGAGTTGAGAGAACGCATTTACCAAGAGTTGGTCAAAATACAAGTCAAACGCAAAGAAAAATTGCATCCGTTACGTCACCGATGTTTAAACCACTGGTACCTAAATGTTATAAGAGGATTGTTTCTGATGAAAATGTTCCAATGGTCAGACATTGATCAACTACTCGTGGGCGAGAAGGATTGGATTGTTGTTAGTGATTATTTTTACTGCCAGGTAGAGATACTGCAACGAATTCCAGAGGAAGAGTTAGAGAATTACCAAAATCTTTTACACTACGTAAACTTAGTTGAAGAGGAAACTTCTGAACGGTGTTTAATGTGCATGTTAGTGACTAAACCATATAGATTCGACACTGGAGCACGATCATCTCTGTGCAGAAAGTACACTTATAGCTACCGAAAAAAGAGGCTATAAAAACGAACTACCATGCCACGACCTTTATCAGTCGTGATACAACAGATTCCGTGGAAGGAAATCAATGACACTATTCAAACGGTGGAGGATTACCAACACTTATTACGAGAACTGTGTCCATTGAATTGGGGTCGACGTGTGGTATGTGTCTTAGTGACTTGCTTTCTGGGATTTCGTTTACCACCCGATTCCTTGTGGACTCTTTACGAACAGTACCTGCCACCCAAAAACATGAAAGTGGTCCCTTTAAATGTTCACGAGAGACTCATTCTGCTCAAAGCTTTGCGCTTTCATCTTGATACTTCTCAGCCTCTACGGGAAAACAAGATTCGTCAACTTTTAGGTACCGAAGATGTGTATGACGATCTGTGTGTAGTTTGTGACTTACACCCACACTAGAAAGATGTGCGTGACTGGAAAAGTTGGGGTTTCGAGGCTTGGACTAAAGAAGTGGCACACTATGCCCAATATTTGCAATCCTGACTTAAAACGTTCAGTGAAAAGAGTAACTTTTAAACCTGTGTTAGTGATAGTACCAGAAGCAAAAGAACAACCCGTCACCGAGGAAAACCACTCTCTTCAGGACAGGACCGTCATCGACATCCCCGAAAGACCATTCCGGGAGGACACTTGTGTAACTGTGCCCACTTTGATCGTTTTGAAGGTTTTGATGTGTCTTTTATTCATATGCTTAACCATCTGGCTTTTATATATTTTAGTCTTTCGTCTTGCTAACATTTAAAAATGACAATAAACGTGTCCTGAAAAAGTATAAAAACTCTTGTCTTGTCTGTCTTCCTGTCAAAAGTGACATTCCTTACACTACTATGGCTACCTCTGCTGTCTGCTCCCTCTTCCTCCACTTTCAAAGTCATCGACGAACACTTAGATCGTGCTAGTTGGGAGGCCTTGTATCTTCGCCATCCCTTTAACATGCTCATTGCTGGATCCAGCGGTTCAGGCAAAACCGAATTTGTCAAACGTTTGATCGAACATAAACATCATTTGATCGATCATCCACTTCAACGGATCGTGTGGTGTTGCAAAGAGTGGCAATCGGCGTACAGTCAAGGTGATTCCATTATCTTTGTGGAAGGCATTCCTGGCGAAGACGACGGGATCGTGTCTGACTCCAGTCAAGCGCATCTGGTCATCTTTGACGACATGTTAGGAGAAGACGGAGAACAAATTAAACTGTGGTTTACGCGCAAAGGGCACCATCATAATGCTAGTGTCATTTACATCACCCAAAATTTGTTTCAAGAAAGAAAAGTCTATAGCACCATCAGTCTCAATGCTCATTACGTGGTCTTGTTTAAAAGCCCTAGAGATAAATCGCAAGTGCAAGTCTTGGCCAAACAGTTAGGAACACCTTGGCTGACTCATGCGTACGAAGATGCCACTCAAATCCCACACGTCTATTTACTTGTGGATTTAAAACCCACTACCCCCGATTATTTGCGATTTCGTACCCATCTGTTTCACCACTGGTGCCAAGACGGAGGGCCTGTCGTGTACACGGCCCCGTCGTCGACTTAGCAAATACCAAAACAATCTATAAAAACCTCGGTCACTTTGACTCTGTCTCACACAGCGTCAACATGACGTCCCTTCAGTCTCATCTTCCCATCAAATTGATTCGTGCCTTGTACGCCTTCAGTCGCGAAAAAAAATCCACAAATACTTGCTCGTGTCTTAGAAGCCAGTCTCAGATAAGTCTTACGATGGTTTACGGTGACAGCACGTCAATTACTGCAAGGCATCATTCACATTCCACATCAAACCAAACGCTTTTTTGACAGAAACAAATTAGCCTTGACGCAACTGGCCGATCCTCGCATCGACACTCAAACCAGGAAACAAATCATTTTGAAACCTGGAGGTAGCTTTTCTCTAGGAGGTGTCATCATTCGCTCCCTCTTAAAATTGGATCCCAATGCTCCCAAAGTTCTCCCCGAGAAAAAAAGCCACTCCCCGACGTACCCAGAAGAAAAAGAGCAATGGTGTCAAGACTAGGTCATAGCCTCAGAAAAAGAAAAAGAAAAACCCGCAGAAAACAGCTTCTACCCGCAAGAGAGCGTCTCCAAAAACTTCTCCTGCAGCGGTGACACCCTCTTCCTCTTTAGCGACAATGGCCGCTGATCACAAAGTTCCTGCCCCCAAAATCAAAGTCCAAGAGAGATCGGGCGTGTTACAGAGTTTACTGGATTTATCCAAGCAAGAACTGTCCCGATTTAGTCCGTTGCAAACTCCTTCACGGCGTATGTTGCCTGTCATCAAATTGATACGACGTAAAGACAATCAGTGTCGACGAATTCCAGTATAAAAAAGACCTCAGGCAAACCATAGGGATCAGTGTTTTTGTGCTGCTCAACGCCCAAAGATGTCCCCTCCAAGAAGTGCACACCGACACCGTTCTTCTGTCCAAAAAGGTAAAGGGAAACGAAAAAGACAGTCACGTCATCAGAGAAAACGCTTCGCCAAACATCGACGTCACCCCCAGAAAAATCACACTCGTCCAAAGTGGAGTCACCAAAGAGGAGGATTTGGATTTATTGATTTTATGAGGGAGAATGCAACTAACTTAGCCAAAGCAGCTAAAGCAGCTTGGTACAGGGTCAATTTAAAATAAGATAAAAGGACGCGTTCAAAGAAAAAGAGGAGTCACCAAAGAGGAGGATTCTTTGGAAATTTTGGAAAGCAAATTGTCACCATTATGTCGAAGCGATAGTCCCAAAAAAGGATAAAAGGCCGTGTGCCAAGTGTATTTTTTTGGTGTGTGGCACGGAACCAACAAACAAAGATGTCCCCTAAAAGACGTGCTCACGACTCTCTAGCTAAACAAGGAAAGAAAAGGAAAGGACTGCCTCCTCGTTTAGCCAACATTGAGACATGTTGTCCGTCTTGTCCAAAGCTCCTCCACGCATGCGAAAACAAATGATTCAAACTGCCTCCAAAGATGTCATCGATACCGTGTGCGAATGATGTCTGAATGTCTTGAAAGAAACGATACCTTTGTTTAAACACCAGAAGAAATGCTTAGCCAAACATCAACACGTTCTTCGCCAAATGGTCCAAAAGAAAATACCCATTCGTCAAAAGAAAAAGATGTTGGTACAATGCGGAGGATTTTTGCCTTTTTTGCCCATGTTGTTAGCACCCTTGTTGAAAGTCACATAGGCCCCTCTGATGACAGAACTCTTGGCGGGAGCTGCTTCACAAGGGATGGGTCAAAGATAAAAAAGGATTAAGAAGATAATAGGGACCTCTGGAGCCAAAAGATCTCAGACGTGACCTTTTGAATCCGATGGAAGGACGAAAACTGACTTTAGTACCTTACAAACGATGGATGGAATACCATCGTTGACACGAATAACGAACCCCGCATTTACCTCCCAATCCTCGTTTGCCTGAGAAGTCCCAGTTACAACACGAATTGCAATCGTTGATGGATCGTAGCGTTTTGTCCGAAACGGAAAAATCTCAACGGTACGGTCAGCTGTTGCAACGACTGCAACTCTTTCACCAGAAAGCTTTAGATGAAACAGCTCAACCCACTCTGAAAGAGTTTAAGGCCATGATGAAAAGTTCATCAAAACCACCACCACCACTACCATCCCCAGCGGTCAAGACAGAAGCAGCCCCAAGGTTGCCTGAGGAAGAAGAGGCACGAGAAGTCTTTCAAATACCGTCAGCAGCTCCCAATCCTAGTAAGATTTCAGCGTCCTTGTTGACCCCTTCCCTTACACCACAACGAGAAGAACTTAAAGCTTGGGTTAAAAAGATGATGTCCACTCCTCCTTCGACAGAAGTTAAAAAGAAAGAAGGGAAACCAGAAGTGAAAAAAGAAAACAAGACCAAAGCCATCCCGTTACCACCACCACCACCACTTCCAAAACTACCTTCGACTTCTACTCCCGTGGCACATCGGACACGTAAAGCTGTTTCCAAACCACCCCCTCACCCTATCCAAAGTAGTATCGACGAAGATTGGATCACTTATTAAAAAATGGAGAAGGCGTTAGCCAGCATTTACGACGATCCATCCCATCCTGCAAGTTACGGAGGAGTCCAGAAATTGTATCGTCCTGCCAAACGCGACTAAAAAGTGTCCGTTTACCTCAAGTGCAACGATGGTTACAAGAACAAGCCACGTACACCTTACACAAACCCATTCGACGAAAATTTTCCAGAAGTCGCACCCGAGTGGATGGCATCGATCATCAATGGCAAGCTGATTTAGCCGATGTCTCTCATTTGGCCACCTACAATCGTAGCTACAAATATTTGTTTTGTGTCATCGACGTCTTTTCCAAATTTGCTTGGGTCGTACCATTGACTTCCAAATCGAGCAGTCAGTTAGTGCGAGCCCTCCAACTGGTGTTGAAACAAAGCGGTCGTTACCCTCTTCGATGGCAAACCGACAAAGGCACCGAATTTCTGAACCAAGCTTTCCAAAAAGAATTTAAAAAACGTGACATTCATTTTTCCACCACTGAGAATTCCGAAACCAAAGCCAGCATCGTGGAACGTTTTCAACGCACCTTGAAAGAACGCATGTGGAAATATTTTACGCATCAACATACTCTCAAGTACATCGACGCCTTACCGCACCTCGTCCAATCGTACAACCAATCTTACCATCGGAGCATTGGACGTGCCCCCCAAGAAGTGACTCCCGACAACAAAGTGACCGTCTTCGAGCGCCTGTTTGGTACGGCCCCGACGGCGACTGTCCCCAAGAAAGGTGGAGTGTTGGCAGCAGGAGATTGGGTGCGCATTGGCAAAATCAAACGCCTTTTCGACAAAGGTTACTTACCCAACTGGACCACCGAATGGTTTCGTGTCACTGAACGAGTGCGTGGTCGTTATCCTCCCGTCTATAAATTGGAAGACATGAACGATGAAGTGTTAAAAGGAACGCTTTACTTACCCGAGTTACAACCTGTGATATCCGTCAAGTTTTGACTCTTGGATCAACGCTTCGCAAATCATCGACTATAAAAAGAAATGACCATAATGCCTTTCAACACAGTCTCAATCGCTACCACTACAGCAGCGACCATTCCTTCGCCCAGTTCTTCTCTGCAAGATCTACAAAAACAGCCCTTGTGGGTGTGGTGTGGAGAACATGTGCCTAAAACTCAAATCATCTTTTTCTGCCAAATCTTTGTGGTGTATTGTGTCATCGGAGCTGCCATTGCCAATTTGAGTTTGCAACAAGGAGACAAACAATTGTGGACCATTTTACTCATCAATTGCATCGGTTACCTTCTTCAAAATCCGTCCCTGAAATACTCTTCTAACGGGAACAACAACGGGAGCCTTGCGTCCAACGTCAGTCACCCTTCCAACAATCACCCTAACCGTCACAACAATCCTCTTTCAGACACTCCTCTAACCCCCAGTGACCCCTCTGACACTAGAACTCTGGAATTATGAATAACCAATTTTATTTAACGTTACCCAGTGCCAGTTCCATGGAGATGTTTCCCAAGAACACTTTGTGCTGTTTCACGGCCAGATTACCTCAGGCCATCCAATTGGATCACGAAGCCGATTGGGAAGTGGCTTTAGTGGAAATGATTCACCCTACGCAAATCCTCAATATCCTTCCAAACGAAAACACTTTTACGGTGGAAGTTCATGACAAGCAAGTGCAACAAAGCTTGGATGAACGCGCCGCTGCCGTTGACTCTATGAAAACACAAAACCCCGTAACTAAACGATTCACCTATCTATTAACCGTTCCTGCAGGCTATAATTTTAGTGGTCAACATCTGGTGAGCACCATTGCTACCAAGTTCAATACCGTGTTTGGCAAAACCTTGGAGAAAACCAAAAAAGGTGTTACTAAATACCACAAAATAGCTCGTCGCCTACTGATCAAATTTTCAGAGGACAAAGTATTGGTCATTACATTTTGTCCTGAATTGTTTGAGATTTTGGGTGGAGACCCCAAGTTCATCATGCTTGGACATGTACCAGCCGCTACCGGCAAATTGGATTTTGCGAAATATTTTAAATTCCCGGTAGAAATGAACCAAGGACTGAATTTGATCTTTGTGTACTCCGATGTGGTGGAGTACAAAGTAGTGGGACACACCTCCGTACCGTTACTGCGTGTCATTCCTTTCAAAGTGGATTCTGCAAAGTCCGCTAACGAGGAAGATGGAAACACCTATCACGTTCACCGCAAATTTGTACATCCTCACTATTTGCCTGTCAGTAAGTCGTATTTCGACACTGTCAACATTACTATAAAAGGAGATCTGGGACAAAATATTCCATTCACCAAAGGGAAAGTCACAGTGAAACTCCACTTTCGAAAACGAGTACTCTAACCTCTTGTCAGTCATGTATCCTGTGTACCAAGGAGTCGCTCGACAACAAGGACATGGTTTGGGAGATATGCTAAAATCAGCCTTTCGTTCGGTGGCTCCTGTTTTGAAAACGATGGTGACACGGGGATTGCACACCTTGAAAGATGCCGCGTTGACGCACGGTAAAGAATTTCTCCAAAATGTCATCATTGACAAACAAAACCCCAAAGAAGCTTTCTTGAGAGCAGGCAAAAATGTTTGGCTTCAAACAGGCAAAGACATTTTGGGCCGACGCGAAACTCCTATAAATGCCACGGTCGCTGTTGAGTAAGACATTCCTGCTTCCCTGACGCCACAGCAAGGACAAGGCAGAAAAAGACGACGAAGACACCCCTTCAAAGGACTTGACACCCTTAGAGCTAGAAATACTAAGAAAAGGAAAACCGTCCGAGACTTAGACGTTTTTGATTATTAAATTGAAAACAAAACGAAAATGATGCACAGAGAGTCTTGTGCCTGTTCCAAGTCGGAACTGGATTTGTTTGCCATGCCACCCACCATGATGACGATGCAAGAATCCCAATGGGTCGAATTTCATCCCGTCTTTTCTTTGACGGATTCAGCTCCCAGCTCGAGTTTGAAATCAAAGGACAGCCCGAAGATTACCTCGATCTGAATAGCAGTTACTTGTATCTAAAGCTAAAAGTGATCAAAACGGACAACACCAATCCGGGAGCCGATGCTAGAATAGCTCCCGTCAACAATTTCTTGCATTCCTTGTTCAGCGAAGTGGATTTGTACTTTAATAACAAACTGGTCAGCAGCAGCATGGATACTTCCCCTTACCGAGCGTACCTGGAAAATCTCTTGACGTACGGAAAAGAGGCCAAGAACACTTATCTGGATGCTTGCGTGGTTTGGAAACCTGACACAGCCGGTGAGGCTACGTTCAACGACACAGCCCTGACAGCAGATGAGGATCCTCACAATGTGGGCTTTAATGATCGTCAAAAGAAAATCCTGCAAGGACGTACTTTAGAACTGATGGATCGTTTGAATTTGGACATATGGTTGCAAGACAAGTATTTGCTGAACGGAGTGGATATTCGCCTGAGACTGAATCGCAGCAGTGTCGCTTTCAATTTGATGGCTCGTACCAACGAGTACAAAACCATCATCCAAGAACCCAGACTTTACGTGCGTCGCATAGAAGTGTTACCTAAAGCGGGAAACGACATCAGTAACACATTGAGCAGAACAACCGCCAAATATCCGATACGACGCGTAGAAGTGAAAACTTTCACCATTGCTGCTGGACTCCGATCCAAGATCGAAGATCATCTGTTCCATGGACAATTACCAAAACGTTTAATCGTTGGTATCGTCAGCAATGCAGCCCTCAACGGAGCTCACGATCAAAATCCTTTCCAGTTTAAGCACTACAAAGTGTCCAAGATCGAAGTCAGTCTCGATGGCAAGACCTTGTGTACCAGACCCTACGAACCTAACTTTAACCTGAAGAATTACTTGCGATCGTACTTGTCCCTGTACGAAGCTACTGGACAGCTAGGAACCAACACCAGCCACGGTATTTCGTACGAAGATTATACAGGAGTTTACACTCTGTGGGCTTTTGATTTCACTCCAGACCAAGGCAGCGACGAGGGACATTTCCGCCCTATAAAATCTGGTCAACTGCGTGTAGAACTTCAGTTTGCAGAAGCTCTCACAGAGACGGTGAACGTCATCCTGTATGCCGAATTCGATAAGACCATAAAAATCAACAGTTTGAGAGAAGTCATTCTAGATTATTAGAAACTATGGAAGACTCTTATCCCTCTTTGAATGGTGAAGAATCTATGGAATGGGAGGATACCGTGAAAGAAGAACCCCATGACAAAGACGAAGAGAACATAGTGGTCAAGTCCAGATGGCCAGAACAAGAACAACATTTAGTGTCGTGTTTTGCCAAACACTTGTCGGATAAAATTAATGAATTGGTCAAGAAAGATTGCAATGGATGTCAAAACGATCATCCCAGTCAACTTCAACACGATAAATGTTTGATGATGAGCCAAGAAGAAAAATTGGATGAGTATCTGCATGAGGTTTGGAGCCTCATCTCGGAAGAAACAGAGTTGCATGTGAATATATGCTCTTTGACTTCTTTCTATCCCTCACCATGACATGAGCTATCATAACGTTCCAACGCAACCAAAGTATGGATGTTTTCTATCGCGTCCGCATTTGTACCATATAAAGCGGCTCGGTCTCCACTCTACCCATCTTTCTACACCATTTCTTCGCCAGCACGGCTGCCGTTACACATCGCCGTGATGGTTGTTGCAGATGCCATACAACTAATTTAATCACCAGATCCGACTGGAGTCCGGAAAAGAGAAACATCTTAGGAGCAATACTTACAACAAAGGGCGTACACACAACAAAAGGTTATCCACCAGCTCAGCAGTCATACAAAGGCAGGAGGAACAAAGGATTTAACCTGCAAAACAAAGACCCCACCTGCAGAACAAAAGAACTGGTAGGAAAACATATTTTTTGGACTAAATCTCTATTTTGAAAACTCTCCTAACCATTAGATCTATCACTCCATTCTCTATTCTTCTTAAATAATACCACTTCTTTACTCTCAATTCTCAATAATATTTTGGCGCCAAATTTTCCTTAAACAGGTGCTAGGACCCATACTAGCATATACCTGGGCTGAGTCCTTGCAGATTAACAAGCTCTAGTGAACTGCGAGATTACGCTAATTATCTATCTTATCTATACTTTCTTACTAAACACTCTCCTTAAAACAGGTACTAGGATACATACTAGTAATCACCTGATCGGAATCCTAACAAGTTTTCAAGCCCTTGAGAACCGCTGTTTAGACTTTCCGATAATAGGAGAATTCTCTACTAAATTAATACCTTACTATCTAACTACTCTCCCCCATCGCTCTACTAATCATACAACCAAATCTTATCCATTAGCCATTAAACCAATTTTAAACACTGATTTAAGACCTTATTTAGTTATCCCAAAACATTTTTGGAAATGAACAAAACGCCACAACAATGGAGTAAAAACAAAATGGCGTTCAACGCAAGAAAAAAACTTAGTTAGGAAACAAAGCACCATTAAAAAATTAATGGCTGCCTGTACCCCATCAACATGTTCACAGGGAGTACCATCTGGCTCACAATTAATGATAGGAAAACTTATTACAAATAGGCCAAATAATAGAATCCTAACCGCAACAGAACTAAATTGTACAACTAGCTCTCCCATCTCCATGATTAACGCAGCTAGCGCACTGCTTAGTCAAGAGTCCCCAATTTCTTTCAAAGATCCGTCTAAACCTGTAGAAACTGAGGATCTAAACGACACAATACCAATGTCGTACGCGGACGCTGTAATCATAAACTCCTCCCCCCTAACTGGACTACCCAATTCACCAAAAATTACCAAAACGTTAACTTTCGAGTGCATTGCTGAATCTCCATCCAAACAACCAATCGGATGTGAGATAACAAAGGCACCAAAAGCACAGTCTATTACGACCCAGGCCTCAAATAACAGCAATCCCACCGCACCTTATGGAAAAACTACCACAACAGCAAATCAGACACAAATATCACCTACACCAAAAAATGCAAACATAAATAGTAATAATAAACAAAAGGATGTCCCAACTAAACGCAGTGAAAAAATCCACTATAGCCAAACCCCGGGCCCATCGGGTATGCCATCGGGCGCCCTGTCCAAAAACCAACCAAAAATAAATACAAACCCCAAATCTAACAGCTCCCCTAATCAGATAAAACAACCTGCAAAAATAGCGTATCTAGGAAAAGGAAAATCGCCCACGAAATCACCAAAATTAGATGAACAAAAACTGATAAGCACAGGAAACACCAACAACCAGTCTTCAACCAACCAGCCTAAACACAACAGTGTAGCAGAAACCAGCAATGCACCGAAAAAAGAAACGAAACTACTGACAAACCAAATCAAGCAAAAACAAATGAAGTAAGGAATAAAAACAAACCAGAAAAGAAACAAACATATGAAGCCAGATACCACTTACCAGACCACACAATCTGCATAAGCAGTCCAAGTAGCCAACTATTCAATCTGACTTACAACAGCATAACAAGTGCCCTACTAAGAACACACCGAGGACAATTCAAACTAATCCGACCACAAACGGATTACTTGATCGTACAATGTAGTACACTAAGTCAGGTACAAAAATTTCTACAACTAGAGTACATTGGGAACATTAAAATTAAAGTAGAACGTCATCGCAAGTGCCAAGAGACAATCAACACCTACACTACCACAACAAAACCCACTAACATAAACAAACACGCAACCAACATAGGGCGTATCAAAACCCCACCAGCTAAAAACTTTAAAGCGGTTCTCACTCTTTTAGGCAACAACAAAAACATTAGTGATCTAAACCTTACTAAACAAATTAAAGAAAGTGGAACTCCAATTGACAAAGCCTATAGAATTAAAAATAGAAAAGTGCAAAGAACCCCAAAAGCGGTTTTAAAATCAACTACACCCATACCAACACTCATCAGGCTAAGCCCCCGCAGTACATTTCATCAGTTAGAACCATACATTAATAAACCAAGGTTCTGTACCAACTGTCAACACCGGGGACACTATGCACTCAAATGCCGCTTTAAGCCTAGGTGTGCTCACTGTGGTGGACACCACAAAGGCACATGCATCAAACAGAAGGCAAGTTGCCCTAACTGCAGGGGAAATCACCACCCTAGGGCAACTGAATGCAGTTACTCAATAAAAGAAAACGAAATTATCCAACTGATGAATACTAAACTCCTATCATACATAGAAGCCAAAAAGGAAATAAACGACAACAATAAATTACATAACACTTACTCAGTAATTAAACCTAAAAATCCAAATCCAAAAGAAACAACGAAGATTAGGGCAGATAACTCACAAAACATCAATCGAGCGAACACATCAAACAAAACAACTCAACGGAACAATAAATCGCCAACCCTACACAAGGCAACAACCAAAAATCTATATGCGAAATTTTACGGGAAATATTAGCAGACATAGCAGCAACCTACATCACGACTCCACCAGCAACTAACATTATACAAATATTCCAGCAAATACTAGCCAAATACATATCGAAGATCAGTCAGAATCAACTAAATGCTCCAATAAAAACTATTAACAACCACACTGAGAATGAATAGCACAAAAAAGGATTTAACAATCTGGCAATGGAACTCTAGGGGCATTAAAAACAACCTACCAGAATTAATAATCAAACTCAATAATTCTGAACATAAACCGGATATAATATGCCTCCAGGAAACACACCTATCGCAAAATAAAAATTACTTCCCTAAAATACCAGGCTACTCCCCCGGCATAATTAAAAACAGAACTAATGGGAAGAAGGGAGGAGGATTGGCCACCTTTATTGTGGATACCATACCCTACACAGAAACACTTGCAGTTCCACTTACAATAGATTTCGTAGAAACGATAAAAATACAAAACACGTTAGTTATTATTGGGTCAACAAACATACAAATAATAAACATCTGTGACCCAGGAGGCAATAGCAACTCAGTCAACATCGACACATATCTTCAAATCTCCCAAAATCAAACAGATTACCTAATAATCTGCGGGGATTTCAATGCTCACAACGAACTGTGGGGAGGAAATAGGATTGATAATAGAAGTAGGTTGGTAGAGGCATGGACTGCTGAAGCCAACCTTGTCATCCTCAATGATGGGTCAAAAACTAGACTAGATCCTGAGGATGGCAACCTCTCTGCAATTGACCTAACCATAAGCACGCCAAAATTAGCACAAATATCTAACTGGTGGGTGGATCAAGAAAGTACATTGGGTAGTGATCATTTCCCCATTGTCATCTCCCTTCAATTAACAGTTCAACACAACCCCATTGAAATCTCATCTACATGGAGATATGACAAAGCTGATTGGGACACATTTTTAAAAAATCCTAACTGCAATAAACATCAAGGAATTAGAACACAAAAACGTAAACACCTTTAATGACAACATCCTTAAATGCATACAAGAAGCAGCCAAACTATGCATTCCAAAAACAGGAAAATCACAAACCAAACAAACAGTACCCTGGTGGAATGATGGATGTAAAACAGCCCACAGGGCCAAAAAAAACTGCTGTTAACAAATATAAAAAAACGAGGAATTCTGGAGATTTTCTACACTATAAAGAAAAAGAAAAAGAACCAAGACAAACAATTATAAAATCAAAAGAACTCTCATGGCAACAGTTCTGCTCCAAATTAAACCTAAAATCCAACTCTAAACTAGTCTGGGATAAGATCAAAGCAATTCGGGGGAAAACAGTTAACCTAACCCCCAAAAATAAGAGATGCTGAAAATAATCTAGAAAAAGCTAACACGCTAGCCAAACACTTCTCAGACATGAGCAGTAATCAAAATCACACCAAAAAATTCCAGGAGCACCGGAAGAAAGTGTAAATCTCTCACAACCACCTATTTAAAGACCTAGGAACTAAAGAATCAAAATTAAATAACGATATCACCACATATGAATGGGAAATAGCGTTAGGGTCCAAAAAAGAAACATCACCCGGTAAAGATTAAATTGGATACATCATCTACAAAAACCTACCCACCAATTTTACAGAAATAATCATAAAATTACTAAACCAAATATGGGGTAGAGGGGTTATACTAGACAGTTGGAAACACGCTATTATAGTACCAATCCCTAAACCGGGTAAAGATCCAAACAACATAAACTCATACCGACCCATCTCACTCACCAACAACATATGTACACTCATGGAAACAATATTGGCCAATAGATTAAAATACCACCTCGAAAGTAACAACCTACTTTCGGAAAATCAATGTGGCTTTCGAAACAAGCGATCCACCACTGACCAGCTACTAAGGCTAGAAGCGGATATTAAATTAGCTTTCAACACCAAAAGGAAAACAGATAGAAACCTAATAGCTGTTTTCCTCGACCTAGAAAAGGCATTTGACCTTGTATGGACTAAAGGACTAATTGCTAAACTTAACCACTTCGGAATTACTGGACGCATGTTCAGTCTGATTGAAAACTTCCTCACAGGGCTGAAAATTACAGCTAAAGTAGGAAACACCTATTCTGAAGAGTACCTCCTAGAAAATGGAACCCCACAAGGACGTGTACTCAGTCCTACTCTTGTCAATCTCATGATAAACGACCTGGATAAAAACCTCACCTCCAAAAAAAATGAACATCTCGCAATTTGCTGACGATGGCGGTATTTGGAGAGCAGGAAACCCCGCTGCCAACCATGTCATCTCGGAAATCCAGCAAAGTCTAGACAATATAAGGAGATGGGCGTATAAATGGGGGTTTAACATATCACACGAAAAAGCAGTAGCTATTATATTCACCCCCAAACGTAACAACAATTTAATCTACCCTAAACTATACATTCAAAATCAACTCATTAATTACGTCAAGGTGGTAAAATTCCTAGGCATGTTTTTCGACAGCCACCTTGACTGGAAACATCACATCAACCACCTTATTAACTCTTGCAATAAAGATATTTACTTAAAAACATTAAAGGAACAACATGAAGATCCAACCAAGAAACAATGTTAACCATCTACAGGGCACTCATAAGATCGAAACTGGACTATGATTGTCAAGTATACAACTCAGCCAAGCAGCCACTCCTTAAACAAAGTAGATGCGCTTCAGAAAAAAGCGCTGACTATCTGCACTGGCACTCTACCCTCAACCTCAATTGATGAACTCCAAATACTCACTGGAGACCTACCAGTAAGGCTGCGAAGGCAAGAAATGCTACTCAGATATTCAATACGACTTACATTACATCCTAATACACATCCCACAATAATGACTATTAACAAGTGCAACAAAACTTTTAGCAGAAACCTTGTACCAAACTTAGCAGGTGGAAAATTAATCCTAGAACTCAGGAAAGAATTACTAATATTGGAACAACAGGAGGGATACGTAAAACCCCCTGACCTGACACACTGGGAATATTCTAGACCAAGAATTAACCCCAAAGCCACCGAATACGGAAACAAATTGGGACAGGAGCTCCAACTAAAATCAAATATTACAGAAGACATACTTGACACCTACTCAGGTTTCGTAAAAATTTACACTGATGGATCTAAAACACCAGAACCAACCAGAACAGCAGCAGCAGTAGTAATCCCAGAATTCAACATTCAAATGGAAACCAGATTACCAGACCACTGTTCCACTTACACCACTGAATTCTGGGCCAAAAATGAATCCTTAAACTATATCTTAGAAAACGACATCCCTAAAGCAGTAATCATTAGCGACTCCCTTAGTGTAATAACATCGATTAAATCAAATAACACTAAATCAGGAAAAACGTTCCTTGCCAGGACTTACAACATGCTTAAAGAATTATCCACCAAAAACCTACTCGTGGAATTTGTATGGATACCATCGCATATAGGAATCTCTGGCAACGAACAGGCGGACAAAATCGCTAAAAGTAAGTTAGAAGACCCTAACCCGGCCACACTAAAATAAAGCATTACAGAAATCCAAAGCCTAGCCAGAACACACATTAACAATAAGTGGCAGGAACACTGGAATGCTACCAAAAAAGGCAGACAATTATACTCCACCATTAAAGAAGTAGATAGGTCCATTAAACCACCCAAAGTTAACAGCCCGGACCAAACAATTATAAATCGAATCAGAACAGGAGTCACAAAACTAGCCGGCAGCTGCGGTAAATATTTAGGACCTAAACCAGCTAATATAAACTGTTACCACTGCCACACCAAAGAAGACCTCCATCACATTTTCAATGACTGCCCTCAACACCAGTTGGCCAGAATTGTATTTCAAGAGGCACAAAAAGAAATTGGATCCCCAACAACATACCCAGAGTTCCTAGAAAGAAACAACAACAAAAATCTTAATACAACATATAGGAACATCATTGACTATTTAAACGAAACCGGTCTCAAAAGAAAAATCTAGCACCACTAAATATCCTGTCAGGCAAACAGCTCTTCCAAATCACTAATCGCACAGTGGGGGTGGCATAGACACTGGATAGGTGTCTATGATATGTCAATAGGGACCTGATTATTCAGCACAGACGCCTACCCAACCCCAAATCAAGCCACACGCATAAAATACGCTTATCACAAAAACGACTCAAAACATGGGACAGAGGCCTTGATATGTCGAATAGGGACCTGATTATTCAGCAATGACATCTGTCCCCTCCAATAAATAAATAGCCGGCACCCAGGCCCACCATCTCAATCAAACTCTTATTAATATCTTTAAATTAAAAAAGAAAAACACACACACACACACACACACACACACAAAAATTTAAAAAAATGAAAATAATATATACCTATAACTTACCCTCTTCCTTGCTCCTACCTAACCCACTTACACCACTTACTCTCAACCAAAAGATGACAGTCACCCCAATAGAATTAGTGAGTCCGCACATCGGGACCATCAGGGCCGCCTCACAAGGCGTTCACATAATCAGATTAGGGAAGTACAATAGGGCCCCTAATAGACAATATAAGGTGGTCAAAAAGCCCAATGACCATCAGGTCCCGCTGCACAAGGCGGCAAAAACTACTCTAAGCCAAGTGATCGGTCCCAAATAACCAAAGGTCAAACACCCAACGACCGATTTACCCATAAAAGCAAGTACACCCAGTAAGACCCCAAAGCTATCTCATATAAGGTGGTCTAAGCCCAGGACCATCATTGCCAGTCACACAAGGTGACAAATACTGGTACCCAGCTGACTGTCATCCAGGGTTCTCTAACTAACATATAATTCTTTATCTTAATAAAAACAGCACAGAGTATCAAAATTACTAAGGACTTCAGGAAGAAGTTTTAGATCAATACGCTGGAAACTATGGACACCACCCTACGGCTCGGCACCTTTTCCTGGTCTATGCCACCCTTTGCCTCGACTGGACACAAATAAGCGTGCAATGCGCGCACCAATAACGAACCCACTAACAACCAAATGTGAGTGAGTGATGGTACTACTCCCACTCACCCTATGCTAGAGCTAGATTGTAAAACATGAGTGTGTGCTGGGACTATCCCCACTCATGCAAGCCTAACATTCAGGTAGCTTAGAACTTATTATTCTGCTACCTGACGGCAAAATTAACAGCATTCCTTGAACGCCTTAACGCCTGGGGAATGTGGCACATTCCATTCCTCAAGGAAAATTAACATCCTGCGGTGCAGGAATTAATAACTGGCACATGCATATATGTGCGCACGCCAGTATAATTTAAACAATCAATCAATCAGTCTACCCATCATCACTCATTCCATTCCATCAGTCTTGGGTAGGACGGCAGCCGCTACACATCGGCCGTTCCATTGTT
>JAECUM010079147.1:0-12045 GCA_016617855.1 Megalonaias nervosa | reverse complement strand
GCGTAACACTTTCATGTAACTGTAAGAAGTAAAAATGATAACTGGGTAAATGTATAAAACTCCTCAAGACGTCCATGCAAATATGGAGCAGATGACTCTACATGTGGTTAGCTAAACCAGTCTTAATTCTATGAGTATGATGAGACACTCACATTTCATTCAATGGTTAACAACATTACAATGTCAAAAAAGAGATTTTCACAGCAGGAAACACGTTGCTTACACAATGACAGACGAATGCACACAAAGCTACATTGTTTGTGAACAATCCAGCAAATCAGCAGTCTGTGTTAATGCACAGCCTAACACTAAATGAACAAAAATGTTGAAAAAAGTAGCCAACAAAAGAAATAGCTACTGAGGTCAAGGAAACCTACCTTCCAGGTATAATACACTAGAAGCAGAGAGGGCGAACCCTACAAAAGTTAGAAGGGTCCGTTCGCAAAATTAAAGGTTCCTACAAAGGCTGAAAATACAAGGTCAATAACGCTAAACCGAAGCCTCTAACCGACCGATTGGATTACTCTATTTTTTGACTCTTGTGTTTGTGTGTTTGTTTACATACCCCTGGTGTACACACCAGGACACTCACTGTTGGTCGTCACCCTCCCTGCTGCTGTAGTGTCAACCAAAAATTTTATCGAGACCTATACGATACCTCGACCGAGGATCATGTAAATTTATCGTGATAAATTCGTGTGGGGTAGCTTGCGCACGTAAAAAGAAGTTTTTGAACTTAATCATATCCATATCCCCTGAACACCAAGTCTGATGAATGTTTCGCAGAGTATGTGTGTCGACTCCATTAAACACAACTAAAATATTGTAGTTATCTCTGATCACTTTAGGTATTTGTGTATATCGCTGAGTAACATAAATTACGTCAGTATTTTTGTGTCTGCCTCGAAAAAATATCCGAGCTGGATTTGATTGTTTGTTCAGCATCACATCATCGTATACTACGAGATTATTAATAAATCCATCGAGGTCATCTACAGATGGGGCTTCATCAATATCGCTAATAAAATCAATAATATCATTACGGTCTTCATCCAGTAATTTTGCATTTTCATTAAAATCTTTAAGCACATAGTAGCATCTCTGATCATCTACTAATGGTGTCGCTAAATATAACTTATCCCACTTGATCCATCTCATTATAAGATTAAGTAATAATTGCGTTTTACCAGACCCAGATGGACCACGTATAATTGCTCTGATAGAATTCGGTAGCGCTGGACGATGTTTGACTAGCTCTTGCCTTCGTGTCGCTGAGAAATCAATGATATCATACTGTATAAATATAATAAATGATATGGACTTATATTGTGTTCGATGCAGAGCACCCACCCCCACTAGTGAATTAACACCAATAATAACAAAAAATAAAAAGCGTGCACTTACAGGCAAGTGTGTGAAATATGGTACAAAAAATACAAATTTATTTCATCTCGTATGAAGACAGGTGGTGATATCGCTGCTTCACTGGGAAAATTACCAGGGACTCCATGGGCTAAATACCCAGGAGAAACACATATTCTTGGATATAATTATTGTGGTCCTGGAACTCGACTTGATATCCGACTTGACGAACGAGACCAACCAAGACCTGGAGAGTATCCAATAAATGCGATTGATCAAGCATGCCATGTTCATGATGCTGCTTATAAAACTAAAGATTTTCAACAACATATTGCAGATGTGAAGTTGATTCATTCGTTAAATTCCATAAAAAAATAAATCTGTCGGAGTAAAACTTGCTAGCTTCCTAGTAAAATCTGCGATGAAAGGTAAACTAGTGCTAGGGGCCGGTAATTAATCAACCGATTATTATTTAAATGGAATCAGTTTATTATAACCCAAGAGGATATTGGAGGGATAGAGCAGCGATTAGCAAACTTGCTGATGCAGCAGGTGTCTCACGTTCTGTTGCTGCAAATTTGTTAGCACGACAGGCAATATGGCAAATTTGTCTACCACCACCTAAAAAAGATTCAGTATGCACATTTTGATGTCAGCGCTCCCAATGAAGTTCATCAGGCAGACATTTTGTTTTTACCGCATGATACTATTAAAACTGGTAGACGTCAATCACTTTCATACAAATACGCGTTAACTGTCCTTCACGTTGCAAGTAGATATAAAAAAGCAGAACTGCTATCAACTAAAACAGCAATTGAAGTTGCATCTGCGTTTGAACGAATTTATCAACATGGTGGTCTACGATGACCACAGCTACTACAGCTTGATCCTCGCAAGGAATTTCTTGGTGCAGTATCATCTCTGATGAAACAACATAACGTCAAAATCAGACAAGGACATACCGCAATTCATCGCGATCAGGCAATCGTTGAACGATTTAATCGAACACTTGCTGAGCGGTTATTTGGATATTAGTGCGCAGGAAATATCTCTGAATAAAGTTCATAAAGACAAGAGATCTCGTGAAGGGATTGCAAGACTACCAAGTGTGATAGCTGCGTTAAATAATGAAATTACTTGTGCAACTTCTATGAAGCCTACCAATGCAATCACAAAGAAATATATACCAATACAACGACATGACTCCTTCTCAAAACAACCAGTACTAGGTAATGTGACTGTAAGATATTTATATGAACCTGGTGAACTTGAAGGGGGCAAAACAAAGAGCAACTGATCCTATTTAGAGTGTGACCGCACAAAATTTCCAGCGTGGTAAGATCCACGGGTAAACCTGCAATTTACAGACTAGATTCAACTGCTTCTAAGCGTGGATTTATACAGGTAATTCCTGAAGATACACAGTTACCACCGCCTTCACTTTTGTAAACTGGCTCCTCTACGTCGTTTACGTTAAAGACAGGTCAGCATCACATTTTTGCGTGTTTGACCAAGACTACTATTAATTCTATCTACGGTAAACTGTCTTGGATCATTATTTGAATGCTGCCACAACATTACTGTGTTATAGCTCGCACAATGATTATTCTGTCATTGTTTCAGTGTCACGATAAATTCAGCATCGATATCAAAGTCGCGCTTATATTTTTTGTCACATTGTTTATAAGTAGCTGATTTTTTCTTCACAACTTCGTTGTTAACTACATCATCGCCGACACTTTCGGTGTCGCTAGCAGTTTGATTATTTTTTTCTGTGAAGTCTATGATAACCCTCCGCAGCTGAGATATTCTTCTGCCTCGAGACACTGCCAGATAAACTAAATTTGACAATTCAATACGATCATCAACAATCCAAATATTTGAATCAGAAATAGCTAATCCTTGTGAATCGTTATAGCATATCCTAGAGTCCATGGAGTTTTTTCCATCATTAACGCGCTCTCAACAGCACTCACAGGAACCAAAACAATATCATTTAGTACAAGTTTTTGTTTCTCCCTTGACTCTATCAAGGTTCCAGGAATTTTAACATCGATATTCTGTCGTCGCGTATCTGCTGGGCGATAACATAATGGTACAGGTTGATCTGAAAACTTTTCTTTATGTAACAGAAATAATTGTTTTTGAAGTGTATCACGAACTATCTTTCTACTTGCAACTTTCAAATCAGCAGGCCTCCATAAATTCCAAAAATCATTTATATGTGTTTTGGGAATTATTTCACGCATTATTTCACAACGAATCATGTCTGGTTGTAGTCTAATTAATTTTTAAAACTCTTTTAGTGGTTCATCAATAACTATGATCATTAGTTATCTCCTCATAATAATCTACAAACTTTTTTAGCAATTCATGTGGAGACGATCCAACAAAATGTGGCGGTTGACCATGATCGCCAGACATTATTACAGCAGTATTTGTCGTCAACAATCAATCAAGAAACATTTTAATACATCTAAAGACATATCTCATCCCAGATAATAATCTTAGGAATATATTTCTCACCCACTGGTCATGAAGTCCATTCATCTCCCTTTCATGGAAAGAAACTATGATATGTACACGAATTAACTCCTTGTTCGTTCATTTCTCTGGCGAGTCTATGTGTGGGTGTCAAAACAACCATATAAAATTTTTAAAATAATTCAACCGCACTTGTTGTTTTATCAGAATCTCTCTGTCCACTGAGATAAACAGTTTAATGTCTGGTCACAGGATCATATACAGATGGTACTGATGAAAGTTTTGACATCTGTTTATTTTTATGATATGTTTCCTTGGATTCAACTTTGGCAGTTTCAGAATAACTATCTTTTCTCGTTTTATTCTTCATTTGCCCCATGATGCATCAGCTTCGATATGTAATTGTTCTAGCAATCCTGCGTATTTTTACTGATATAAAATGAATCTGCAGCGACTGTAATCGCGGTATCAGAAAATATATTTATCATCGATAACAGGTTTATTGAAACGTGCGCCAGCATCGAAGATCTTAAATGAATAAACTGTGGTAAGTCACCATCAGTGTAATTCACAATTGTACCTAATTTAGTTATAAATGTGTTTCTCTCCGTTTTGTATCAGCAATTATAAAATCGAGTTCAGCATCGTCTATAATTAATCTTGTACAATGTCGTTTATGACCATATGATCCTCCTTGCGTAAACTTGCCTATTATCATTCTGCCGAGATCCTTTGCAAGCTTATTTCGTATTCAAATTTAAACTTAACGATTTTCTCACTGATATCGAGAATATCTTTCTCACTGATACTAAAGTTTTCGTTGCTGTCATCGTTAATAACTCTGTTCCTGGTATCGTCATACCTGACAAAGTCAGGGGGTTGTGGTAACCAAACTTGTTTTTGTGGACGATATAATATAATTGCTTCACTTACAACCAACGATATCAATATTTTTACATCAAGCATATATCGTAATGAAACTATTGGAGCCCAGCCGCGTTCGCTAAAATGTTTTCCAAACCAAACAGCGACATTCGGGTGAAGGTTTTTCGGTACAAATTCGAATGACTCAATGCATGCAAATCCAGTTAATTCAAAATCTGGTAAGGGTCCATTTATCGCAACTCTGGTCATCTCGTGTGTTGGATGTCCAAATCTTTTAAAATATGCAGAATACTCTGCCATCCCAAGAAAATTTCCAGGATAACATGCAACCATATCAACAGAGAGAACATCTTTATTATCGTATTTAGTATTCCACAATCCGCCGTGTCCTTATTCGACGCAGCTTAGCTGCACATTTTTGAGAAATTCCAACCGTGTTGGTTTCCATGAATTTTCCTTCTGAGCAAAATGAGCAGCAACTGACGGAACAGTAAAACAAATACTCAGTAATTGTTCAGCATCATCGGTATATTTGAACGCAAGATTTTTCATTTTTTCGTGGAGAGATTCTGTACAATAAATGTCTCCATTAGGCCGTACAAATTGATCATAGTTTCCATCATCGAAACTTTTAGACAGCCACACGGACACAGGGTCACTCTTACTGATATCTCTGATAAAATCGAACATATCACCGTCATAGAATTTAACAGTTCGATTTCGTGGAATATTGTTACGACGTTCGTCCACTCATGTACCTTGTGATCAAAGATCTCTATCGATGCTTTTTTTCTTATATTTCGATTCGTATAAAATCTCTCCGGTTAATGTCTTCACTCTTATTGGAAATCTTAATATCCTTTCCAGTTCAACGACGTCTTTAATAGACCCTCTGGTATCTTTAACTGATTCTGCCCGCTCATTTATTTGTTTACGTTGCAAATCCGTTAAACCGTTTCTACGTATCACGTTTGTGAAACGTTCCGTAACTCGATCAGCTACACAATTTAACCTTTACAGTTTCATTGGTTTGAGATTATCAACGCTAGGTTTATCATTTAGCGGATATATCGCATAAACAACTGCAGTCACAGGATACGCTCATTCATAATATGGTTTGTCAATACCAGTCAACATTCCTGGTTTGGAATTTCTGTTTCGCGTGAGAATAATTCCAGTGTGATGTAATCGAACAGGGTCACGTTTGTGATGGATAAGCCAGGTGTCGTCCGCCTCCGCGGTATCTACCGCAGCGTCGTCTGTCGCCACAATAAACTTTATTCTAATAAAGTATCGTTGATTGTCGAGATAATTAATAATCGTGGCTGCTCGCTTGTCATTCATTGTAGAATCGACAACACCTTCGGCGACACCATCGGTGTCGCTCATAATTCTGAATGTTGACCACACATGAACCGCGCCATCGTCGCAAAATTCCTCCTTGGCGCACGAATACTATTAATCAGAGTTTTATTCGTCGGCATAAGCGATATCATGCTCATCGACGTCGTCGATGACGTTAAATCGGTCTAATCATCGTCAACTTCGCGGCGCATTCTTTCACGATGGAATCTGGCTTTAGAAGGCTTGATTACAGATAATCTCGTAAATTCCTCCATATTATATTTAAGGCAAATATATATTTGAATTGAAGTTTAATTATATGTATATGTAGCATATGTATATATATGTAGCAACCTTATGTAACATATATAGCAGCACATATACGCCCAGCAGCCTTATATATATATAGCATAACAACAACAACATATATATATATATATATATAATGATTCAAGCAAAGAATAAATGCAAATGGTTAATGATCGGTTCTTCAGTTCTTTGTAACACTACTTTCGAAAATGAATTCTGTGGATATCACATGCAAAGCGGGCGAAGAGGTCGTCTATGACCAAAACCGTGTTTACGATGTGGTGTTGGGGTCAGAGGAGAAGCTCAGTAGTGTGTGCAATGTGGTGGTAAAAAATACAGAGAGCTGAAAAGATAGTATGATAAAAAATAACGCAGGCAACAACGTCAACACCGTCGGTGTAGGTATAAAAAACGCTGAAGACTATCTAACCAGATTTTCAAAATAATAATTTAGATAAATAATATTATATAAATGGAGCAAAATGAATTTGTGAAACATCCCATCATCAAGAATTATGAAGAATCTCGAGATTGTGTAATCGGGAACTGTCGATTAAGAAAACAGTCGGGGTTGTTAATAATACTGGTTATCTCATGTTCACTGTCAAGGGAAAATGTTATTACTCACATACATTAGTGTATGAATGTTTTCACGGAGTAATCGAAAAAGGTCTTGTGATTGATCATATTAATTAAAATCCGAAATATAATTCTTTGTGTAATTTACAAGCTGTTACACAAAGTCAAAATTACAAATTTGGCAAGACTGGCAGTAGTTGTAATTCTCCAAGGTCAGTTGTATCTGCGAATGATGAGACAGGCGAAGAAATAATATTTCCATCGACAGATGCAGCTTGAAAATATTTTGATAATTGCAGGCGTTCAATACACTTTGTCACAAATAATATAACCAAATCGACGTATTCAAAGAAATATAAACAAAAAATAACATTTCAGTATTACATACAGCAATAATTGTGAAGGGAGGTAACTCTGTCAAACAAAGTTCACTCTTGTAGAGTAATTAAGCAGTTGCCCCACTTGTTAGTGTGTAATATTATATTACTGCCGCGATTCTTTTTTTTTTTTTTTGTATCGTATTCAGTAACTTAACTGTCTGTGTGGCATTTAACTGTCAGTGGGGTAACAGTGCAAATTCTAAGAAGGATATTTACACCTTTTGACTTGGTCCTTGATAAATTTAGAAACACGAGAAGCATGCCTCAACTGCGTGCAATACAGGTAAGTTATTTTTAGATCTAAGTATACAGACCTACATGTACTTTAACTCCCAGTGACATATCCAGCAGAAATGTATGCTTGATCATTTTACACGGTGTGTTGGGAAATTGAAATTACCACACTGCAATTTACAACAATCATAATGTATTCAGTATATTAATCGCATGTAGGTCAGCATAAGGTAACTTCATAATAATTTCTGAAATATATATCTGTAAGTATGGTCTGTGGTACAGTGCTAGAGTGGCGGATTCTCATACTCGAGGTCTGGAGTTCCAATCCCGTGACTGATGAATGTCGACGGTGGCGAAAATGTCGCAATTTTTCATAATAAGTGGGGGCTTCACCCCATGTACACCCCTCACCACGTCGAACAACGTGATGAGTGCTGTTTTGCACTCTCCCGAGGTTTGATTTGGGGGAGGGGTGTGCACGATTTTAAAAACTGGAGCCCTTAAAAATAAACAGTAGCAGTGATGTGAGCTCTCAGCCTCATTGAAAGGTATACCCCACACAAGGACATTCAGAGAGAATGTCGCCAGAAAGAAGAAACCTCATGAAGGGTGTCCCCTACAAGCCATAGGAAAGGCATCAATGAAGAGACTTTATGAAACGAAAAAGCCTCATGAAGGGTGCCTCATGCAAGCCATAAGAATGGCATCAATGAGAGGATTCCATGGAAAAGCAAATACTCACAAATGATGTTGTTGTTGTTGTTGTTGTTTGTTGTTGTTGTTGGGTTTAACGCCATTTTTCAGCACAAGATAGGATATACATGGCGGCCAGTATAAATGATGGAGGAAGAACCCGGGAAAATCCCGGAAAGAACCACCGACCCACGAGAAGCTACTGGCAAGCTTTCTCACATACCCACATTGGCCGAACCCGAGACTCGAACGAATTGCAGACAGAGGTGAGATGGCAGTGATCCGTAACGGTGAGCGCTTTGGACCACTCGGCCACTCAGTGCCCCACTGACAAATGAAGGGACCCCGTGGAATGGTAACCGCTCACATTGCTACTCTTTATCCTTTTTTAGGTCAAAAAATATTTTTTTTTAAAATTCTTTTTCAGAATTACTTTGATTTTTATTAATATTTTTATTTTTTATTCTGATTCAAATATTAATTTTTATTTGAAATAAATATTTATTGTATAATGAATTACGAAAATATTATTGCTATTCTTTCTGCAATTCAAAAATTACAACATGACCGTATAAAAATTTCTGATCAACTTAATCCTGAAAAAATGATTTTGAATCATTACAACAACGAAGATTCGAAAATAGATATACACTAGCAGCTGATTACCGATTCATTAAGCTGATTCAACGATCAATGGTACAATCCCTGGCAACAGTCGGTGACACACACATTGAATAATTTGTCCCACTCGCACAAGCGATTGAGAAAATTAGGTCAGAATTGTGTCACGAATACGAAACAAAAAAGATTGTGAATACGCGTGTAAGGCAGTTCAGAAAGATTATGTCTGATTGTAAAAGTGAAAGTAGTGACAACGTCACTAGTGACTGTGAAATCACTGTCACCAGTGACTGTGGTAACAGCTAAACAAAGTGAAAGTAGTAACGGATTGTGAAAGTGAAAGCGCTGTCACCAGTGACTGTGGTAACAGCCAAACAAAGTGAAAGTATGAAACCCTTGACTCTGTCGATGCCGAAGCCATTGGGGGGATAATTCATTTCTGACTACAGTAAAAAATATTTATTTACTTTTAATCTGATAATAATATTTATTCAGAATAAGATTTATTCTGATAATAATATTTATTTTAATTCTGATAATAATATGTATGCAGAATCAGATTATTTATTCAGAATCAGATTATTTTTTTAAGTTTATCAAATTTAGTGCAAGAATGTACATAATTCATAATCTGATAATATGTTCTCGCTTCAGTTCATTAAACTGTTCCTGCGTTAACCGCCGTATTCATCAATAATTATATTTTTCTACCTTGGCTTTGTCGAGGGTGGAAGTGTCAAAATTATTCTGACGGCACTTTCGAGTACCTCTTTGTTGTATATCAAAACTCTCAGACATAATACGACATACATAATTATTTGACATATTTTGTTTTGTTTTACAAAATCCTAGATCTAGTTCTATGATGAAGATCTATGATCTTACATACAGATTTATAACCAATCATTCATTTCTTAAATCAAGAAGGTGTCCTGTCTGGTCAGTAAGTTTGAAATGTATCCTTGATAATAGTGGATTATGACATCGCAGATAAACAGGATTAATTGATTCTGATACAATTAAGTATCCAGGAGGCACTTGCGGAGTAAATGTGTATAAAATTTATCCTTGCTGGGCCTGATTGGATTTTTCAAGGTCTACTTGATAGCTTCCATCAATAACATCACATATAAGGTTGACTGCAATCATCGATGTTATGTTTACAATACCAGGTGAAATATGACGACTTCCACCGTATTGATCGTTATCGTGTTTGAGAATACCTGGTGGAGGATTTATTTTTCTCCATACAGCAACGATTTGGGGAAAGTATTTATTGATAGCATTGCCGATCTTGACAAAATCTTTGTAAAATTTGAATTTTGGTAAATCAGCTTCTGATACTACTATTATATTTAAAAATTCTTGACTAATATCTGTTTCATCAAAAATAGACTGTACAAATTTATTATTGGAAAATTAGATATCATCATCGATTTTATTTATCAGTGCTAATGTTTTTATTTGGATATTCTATTGCGTAATTGCGAAATTTATCGCGTAGTTCATTTATGTAAAAATTATAAATAAAAAACATATGATCAAAAACTTCTTTAATCTTATCGAAACTATATGTATGTTTATTATGATCATATTAAAAATTCCAGCCTATATCTTTACCTATGTGCGGTTTAGGCGCCAGGTCACTTGACATAACCCGCCACATTTCAGTACCAGGGAGGCTATAATCTATGTAGGTATTTCCATTATATTTTTTTTTCGTCTGTAACATAATCAGATCGTTTAGATTCTGGTGGTCCTTGACAAATCGGTAGAACCTCAGGCCATCCTAACACACTTCGGATCGACGACTGATACATATCGACGGTGTATTCTAGCGAATTTATTTCTATCGCGGCTGATAACGTTGGTTCGTGAACAGTGAACAGTGATAATTGTTTTGGATCCTTTCCCAGTGATAGATTTGATTCTGCGTTGGAATTCCTCGTTGATTTGTTCAGTTTGATAACTGCCCGTAGGTATACTCACGACTTGCCAATCGGGAGTTCCGTCGGGTTTATTCTTATTTGCAAATACCAGTGAATTATTTGCTTGTAATCCGCCAAATGATTTTGATCTAATATTTGGCCAGCTGTGATACAATCGCAATTGTGCTAGTGCTATTTCTTTCGCTGGAATCGCAGTTTGAAAGCTAACGCCGAACTCAGGATTGGTTGAGCTTGCTGATATCATCGTGGTTCTCAACAGTGTTGTACTATCGACGATCTGTTGTAGTAATTCGTGCGATGACGACATTATTATTTAAATCCCGATTTTTTAAATCAGGGATTTTTCGTAGATTCTGACGAAGTCGGAGTCACTGTCGTTGCCTCATGGTAAATCCCTGATTGAAAATCAGGATAATTTCTGTGAACTCTTGATCTGATATTATTCCATCGCTGAGACCTGATGATATCAACGAAGACAATTTGGAGTATGCTAGCGTCGCTGTATGCAACTTTATTGTGTATTCGTGTAATTTATCAACCGCGCATGTGGATATTTTCTTTGCGATGATATTAAGAATAACAGCAACACCGGTTACAGAGGTGACACTAATTCCTAGCAATGCTGGTGCTATTATATATGACGCTGACAATGCACCGATGACGGTTACTGTTTCAGCGATGAACGCAGATGCAGAGTACACAATTATATCAGTAACAACGACACCTGCGTCTGCGGCATTTTTTTTTTTTTTTTTTTTTTTTGTTTTTATTGGCATCGTCGATCATTTTTTTCAGTTGTTTATGCCACGAACACACTTGCTCGTATCTGAAATGTTGAACGTCGATTGGGGAGTTCATAATGTTTTAAGTAGTTGGTAGTTTAGCGACTAATTCAAGACACCAATAGTACAACAAACCTAAGTTTTTTCTTCGGGTTCCACCACAAATGTTTCATCGTCGTTTTGCTCCAGTACTACTAACATAGATCCAGAAGATCCACCTGACGGAGTCAGGAGTGGATAACGCCGTGAAATTGTGGTAGATATTGTAAATGTTGTAGCGCAGAGTACTGAGAACTTGTATATTCCGGTTTCCTCAGCGCAATGTTTGATGGATTTATTGAGTGGTGTCCATAATGCTGATCCAGACGCTACTGTATATGCTACACTGTCGGTAATTTTTGTTTTTATATCAACGTGTTT
>JAECUM010079146.1:0-11937 GCA_016617855.1 Megalonaias nervosa | reverse complement strand
AGGGTACCCCATGAACGGACCTCATGGAACGGCAAAAACTGGCTAAAAAAAAAAAATGGATCAGCTCCTACTGTCTATTTTTACGTCTTAACGACTGAATAATAATAATAATATTATTAAATGTGCAATGTGACAATGTGTACATTAATCATTCATTTCAAAGAATATTTTTATTAAATAACAAATCACAAAAATACTAATGCGATTATTTTTGCGATTAAACATTTATATGACACGGATGCTTGCATCTGACGTACTAGTCAACTTGATCCTGAAAAAATTCACAAATGATTTTGAAATATTACAAGACGAAACTCCGAAGGAAGATAGCAGCAGGGAGGCTGGACAGACCATTAGGTCTAAGAAGTAGAGAACCCAAGTAGAGAAGGTGGCAAAAATGGACATACAAGAATGAGAAGGATTAATCTAGGCCTCTAACGCGTCCGGAGGCTCGCAGACCCCTCCCCTCACCGCTGTTCCTCCCTGCTGCTGTAGATGATTGGGGAACGAACGGTGATAGATCGTCGGTGATTGTTTGCACCGGGGTTTACAATGGGGGTGCTAGACCACGAGCACTGCTGGCAACAGGTATGTAATTAAATTGTCGTTATAATAATAATAATGAGTAATTCTGCGCTAACCATGGAATCTCGCACAGCTAAATTAGCTCGACAATGACTAGAGGCGACTAAAGTTGCCCAGCACCGAAGCGATGTCAGCAAGTGTCAATAAAATAATAAATCAAGCTGTAAATGAACGGCTGAAAGAATTAGCCAGTGTTAACGCCTGTGAAGAATCCGGGAATATAATTGCAAACCTGGTAGCGGGTAGTGGTTTATGTCGTCGTCGCCGACTTAACGTCGGTGGCACATCATTTTAGACACAGCGAATATAATAAAAATGTTCAAGCGTGTATCTGAGCCCACATTTGACGTGGACGCTCCAGTACTAATGGATGAGTCTGTGCGTGATTATCAATATTATTCGACAGAATGCTAGTATTACCCAGCACCGAAGTAATGCCAGTAAGTGTCAGTAAAATAATAAATCAAGCTGAAGATGAGCGGTTGAAAGAATTAGCTGACGTGTAACTTACAAACCAACAAGCCACCGAGAGTGAAAAAATATAACAACAAGTCTGATAGCAGGAAGTGGTCTTCAGTCATTGACAAAGTAGTACCAGCAATGCTTTCGTTGTGGATGCCAACAATGACACCATCTCTGACTGAAGAACAACGGCTGCTCTATTTCATGGATACCGGCGGCAAGTCAGCGTTGTCGTGGCTGACGATGGCCACATATAGTGTCTAGAGTACCGTTACTGGGCTATTAACATAGCTGATAGCATCACAGCAAGGCGTCTCTGCGCCACGACATATATTCATAGCGTTTCAGGATATCGCTCGAATAATTTCACAGGAGCGAAACCCAATGGTGTTTGACGCGCTCAGGGTTAGTGAAGTTTCTCCGAGGACAAATGGACATCAAGAAACATCCGAAGAAGTGTTACTGGATTTTGAAAACAATCATGTTGCGCGTGCGTATCATCGGTTGATGACATTAATGGGGCGTGATCAGAATGTTGATTCTGGTCTGCAGACATCTCAGCGGGACTTTACAAAGCTATATCCGATCTACTATTTCTGATGGTGGTTATAGAGAAATGGCTGTTGTACTGTCAGACAAAACAATGTTGCTCGAAGGCGTTGGTGGACGAATAAGAGTTATTGATGCTCCATTTGAAAATATGTAACTGGATATAATCAGTAATTAAATCGTCCATGATATTAAAATGTCATATCATCACGTCTATGTTACTCTGACACACGGTCAGATTAAAAAGTTGCAATCCGCATCAGCGAAGAATTCTGGAACAACGATATCGCTGAACTCAACGACATTGCAAGGAACAAAGAAATTATCACTGACTCAATGTCAGCTCAAACACTACAATGACGCCAAACGATCAAAGACTGTCGTGAGACTTGATCTTTCTGCAGGCGAAATTAAGGACATAGATAAAACTGGTGGTATATTTCCACTTCTTGCAGCTATACCAGCATTGATTGATATAGCAGTGCCGGCTGTTGCAAAAGCAGCTGCAGTTGGTGCTGTTGGAACTGCTGCCGGGATGGCATTGTAGAAAGCGACAGGACATCATCTGACCACAAAAAAAAAGCGGGGGCGAGCCGCTCGAGGTTCAGGTCTACGACTACCAGGATCACGAGCCTCATGGTACTGTCGAGGCCTGAGACTACCAGGAACGTTTCGCTAAGCAAGCTTAGAACGCAAGGTGTTCCAATGTCTAATTCTGATTTGCTTGATACTGCTTGTTGACTCGACATCAAGCACTTTAGAAGAGTTTTCATGCGCGATCAATTACCAAAACAACCAAATCGTATTTTAACTGGTATTCTTAATCTCGATGGTCATTCTGGTCCAGGTATTCACTGGGGTGCATATGCTGTTGATCCACGTAGTGTTGTTTATTTTGATTCATATGGACGCACGCCTCCAAAGGAATTTCTCGAATATATCAGCGGATCCGCTAGAGTTCCACTCTTTTATCCAACACTGCCAACACAGACACTAACAGTTCCACCTATATGTGGTTGTGAATCACTAGCAATTCTAGATATTATATCAAAGTCATGGAAGACTGGTGGCCCACCACAGCATAAAGTTATGCACGCATTTCACTAATGAACGGTATACTAGTCGTCGTTTTGAAGGAGCCCTTAGTTTATAATGGTAGATATTTACGGAAGATCTCGCACTAGCGGTAGGGTTAAGAAACCCGGTGACTTTGATTTGTCAGCATATGCAACCAAAGATGAGCTCGCTGATCTTGTGAACCTTGCTGGGGTTGACAAGGATGAAGTTGTTGTTTTTCAGGATCAGCATGGACGATTAAAAGCAAGCAATATTAGGTGGGTTGATATTGTCCGACGAGTTATTGGTGTGGTCGCCGATAACATCCCAGTATTTATTGAAAGAAGAAGAATCAGAGACTCGAGCGTATCAACCGCGATGATCAGAAACGAGATCCGCAATTAGGTCAGTAAACGGGTTGCTAAAACCGATGATACAATGACCCTTTACAATTAACCTGAATGGAAACAGAAATGTTGTTCTGAGACAACCAGCTTCAGACGATGACGCTGCGACAAAGAATAACATGGACGATAGAGGCGCCACGATCAATACCGCCTTAAAGACAACAAGTGGTAGATTAAACAGATTGCGATCCGAGTACGATACTCATGTGGGCGCGTTTACAAATTTTCGCAGAAACATAGAGGCGCTAATAATTTCTTTGGAGCTCCAATGGTCGCCGGTGTTAAGCTCACATAAATCGACGAAAAAAATCAAAAAGATTCCGCTAGTGTAATTCATACGACCCCGTTCATCAACGCTGTATACACAGTAGCATCTGGATCAGCAACATGGACAGCGCAGAATAACACTATCAAACATACCACTGAGGTCACCGGTGTGTACAGACTCTTCGTGTTTAGCGCCGCTAAATTTGGGATATTTACGACATATCTATGGCTTCATTCCACTGGTCGATTTTCTGGATCCGTGTCAGTGGTGTTAAATCAAAATACCGAAGAAATATTCGTATTGTATCTCGAAGACAAAAACTTAACCGCGACGACTTACTGGTGGAGTCTTGAAGTTGTCAACAAAACGCCTGAGTTAATTGCTTAGAGTATACTCGTATAATGAGCCCTCAGACTGTGAATAGTCCGAACTTTGACGCAGGCAATCAGTCTACTCGGGGCGCTAACACCCACAGTCCAATCAATAGCCTCCATGGTCGAACGCAATTGTCTGGTCAGGATCCACTGGACCCAAACCAACAATGGAATACTTACCATCTCGTGAATACACGGGACTGGAATCTGGACTCTGCAAATTTTCGGGAACTCGTAAATGCGTACAGATTTAAACAAGCGAGCTCGTGGCAAGCAAGGATGCAAAATATCATCGATACGCATACGCGCGCAGAAAAAATACCGGAGACGCATTACGGTTATCGACGTTGTTGTATACGCGTCATCGGCCGCATTTGCTGATACAATGACATTATTCGGCACACTAACGGCGACGTATGTGATATCGCCAGTGATATGAGGTGGCGCCACTAATATCCTTAATATCGTAGAAAAAAACATATCGACGTGCTCTACTGAGAAATTACATGAACATACAGAAGCGCAATCAACGGCGTCATACGCCCATGAACGACTATCATCGCCAATATCAGCGGGACTCAACAATAGAATGAAATCTGATAGTGAATTCGCAGAAATGAACAATATTGATCATGACGCGTGTAATCGGATTGCTAGCAATCCGACTGCTAACACTCCGAGTGTTAACACTCAGAACGCTAGCTCTCGGAGTGCTAGCACTCAGAGCGTTAACGCTTCATTAGAATCAGTGTAAGTAATAGTGACAAACCAACAACAGCTCACCCGCCAACTACTAGAACAAATTGTCGCTAATACAACGCAGTCAACAACCACAATGATATCAGCGACGTCAACGGAACCATAATTTTATTTTGTTTTCGCTACACTGATAAGGGCACATGGATCCCAGCGGTCTCTTGAAATCACGCTTGCACAACTGCGAGTCTATAATAGCTGGTCAAATATTAGATCAAAGTCGTTTGGGGTTTGTTTGCCAACAACTCACTCGTATTTGCGTACAAGAATAAACCCGATGGAACGCCCGACTGGACCGTGGTAGGCTGGGAGTTATCAAATCGAAAAAATCAACGAAGAGTTTCAACTCAGAATTGAATCCACCACAGGTTGAGAATCAAAAATCGCAATAACGGTACACGATCAAACGCTGATTGCTGCTATTGAAATATCAATACCAGGTTACGCCGTCGATATATACGCGAGTTCAGTGAGACCCGTGCTTGGATGGCCATTGGTAACACCGCCAACATCACCAGTACCATCACCACGGAAATCCGACTTTACCACAGATGCTCGAGCGTTCATAAAACTTCCTGATTATCGAAAAGATGCCTTATGGAAGTATACGGAAACGGGTACGTGGCAAATTGACGGAGGTGATGCTACGGTTCCTGCATTGTTAATAATGTTAAGGCCACATAATACCTAAACATTGTTTCTAAATGATATTAAATCATTTTTTTATGGCTTCACGCCTGACCACCAGCTAGTCGCCAACGACTTAAAACAGCTGTTTTCGAATTACGTAAATGAGTATCCCAACGATTATCTACAAGAACAGATCATTCCAGCGATACAACATCTAAACCATGTGCGATCTGACGCTGAGCTCATGCACTCATCTACCACAGAAGCAGTGATTTGCTGCCAACACTGCTCCACACAGAAGATATAGGCAGTTCTTTCTTGATCATTATGCAATTACGGCAGCGGAACTGCCATCGTTCACGCTGACAGATTTTGACAATAAGCGCCTGGAACGATATCACAGACAAATATTCTCCAAAGCTCGGCAGTTATGAAACAGATCTTGGAAAATCCAAGCAGACGCAACCCGAATACATTCTTTACTAGTTTTCCCCTGAGGTTCAGCCTAGTCATTTGATTGTATCAGAGTCTGTTAATCCTCTTTATTTATGATGTCATAATCACAGATGCATTTCCACTTGACATACGTCACACAGAGATATCACTAAGTTTATATGTGCGAGACAGACACTAGCCTCGAGCGGGTCGACCGAACCGTCCAAGGTTCCACCGTATGATCCCAACGGTCCACCATACAATGTTTCTGGATCGCTAGCGATCCACCAGTAAAAACAAGATACTTTATTAGTGTCCAGACCGCCCAAGGCATCCAATGCGGCCCGAATCCACCATGCAGCTTATCACATAGTCAAAAAATGCTTAATTTTCTGCTGTCCATGTTTTTTTTACTCTCAAAAGGCAAAACGCTAGCGTTCTGAGCCTTCCATGTCACGATGGAACATTTCTTTAACTGTCTTAGACGCATTCTCACAATATTTTTTGTTTCATATTCGCCGACAACGCCAATCTAATCTTTTCTATCGCCGTTGCTAATGGAATGAATTGTTGAATTTGTGTATCATTCGACAATCGCTGGTGATTGTCTCATTGCCGCCTGGAGTAATTTGATGAATCTTTACTCGGATGGAAGTGTGTATCTTCCTCCGGATTTTCGTTCTTGTGGTGTTTCAATGTCATATGTCATTTTTTCAGTATTGAATTGGTCAGTAAGTTGTATACTCTCGCGTTGTAATCGCGCAATCGCAGAAATAATCGCATTAATATTTCCGTAATTTAGTATACGAAGATTATTTCTTTAAGTGATGGAGCTTTGGAAAGCTATCGCTGGACCGTTTACTGTCGAAACGCTAGCGATTTACGGTCTACATTCTTTCATGATCTCATTGCTAAAGTGTTACTATTCTTTCATGGCAATATGCCCTTGTCGTCATGACTCTCATCGCTGCAGTGCGCACCTACTGTGTCTATGAGATGTCATTTTTATGTAATGTTTCTGCTTCTATGAGTGAGGATATGCCATTTAACAGTTATTACCGATTTTCGAGATTCGAACACAAAATTTCACAAGTCGTGTAGGGGAATCCCTCGACAATTCCACTACACCACCGACCTTTCTTATGTCATAATTTTCCGAAGTTATGTGTAAAGGTAACAAGGAGGCGCGGACGATAAATCAGTAACACTAATCATTATATTGATTCATAAAATCATTTCAAACCCGAAGAAACATAAAGCTGTGCACGCGCAATTGTTTTGATTTTCCCTAAAAAGGTAATACACGAATATCACTTCCTTGTAGATCACTGGAAGCGAACGAAATGTAATGTTTAGAACGTAGACAGTGAACGGTCAAACGGTCCAACTATCTTTTATTTTGGTTTGTTGAAACTACAAGGATACAATCACACACGAAATCAGTCTCCAGTTGACAGTTTCCTCCGCGCGAATACACATCATAAGATATTAAACGCGAAATCTACATGTCATACGGTTACAGAAATAGCTTATGGTCCCTCTGTGGTAGTGAGATCCTGGGATCGAGGCACTAGTCTCTGAGATATTAATGTCTCAAATATTGAAATCTTCTTCGCTGATTATTTCTCTGTCGTGTAGACGCAATTATGCCCTCTGCGACACGTCGTACTAAATCTCCGCAAATACCAAAATCTTTTTCAGCTGCATATATCGACTGAAATACCCGCTCTTCACCTGTCTGTGGATTTACAGATCTAACTGGCCGTGGATCTTTATTGTTTCTTCCCGTTTCGCCTTCTTACAATTTTGGTTCTGCTTAATAGCTTCAAGATTACATAAAGAATTATTGCGTGGATTACGGTTAATGTGGTTGATGACAAAGCCAGCATTAATCAAGTCATTAAAACACTCATAAATAAATCTATATGAGTGATATTCCCCCCAGCACTAATCGTAAGATAACTGGCGTTAGTAACAAAACCAACGGGTCATCGGCAGTTGCTAATCAAACCAGCGACGTCGTTTACGTGCTCCATATGTCTAGTATATATCATTTATCTAAATTATAATTTTATATTAATATGAAAAATTTCTCACGATTCCCTTACTTAGAAAATCTATTGAGATAGTCTCTAGCGTCCTTTATTGGACTAGGGCTACTGCTAGCGATCGTGAGACTGAACGACCAACAAGCAGCGACAATCATCGATTACCTTGGATTCACTAGTGAATCTACATAAAAATACTTTTTCAGAATAAAATTTATCGTTGTTTCGCCGACGTTGACGTCAGTGACGACGCTGACATAACTTGCAGTATCCATGATAGGTGAGACCCTGTTCGGGAATCACAACACAGCCAGAGTGTTGTCGTGTTAGCAATTCTAGGCCGGGGATGCTGGTTGGCATGGACAAACCATACTACGAGCGTGCTTATCCTGTGACCCCAGTCGTCTACGCGATTTATCCCTTAAATGAACCTACTGTCGATGCTCTTCAACCAATGCGCGGATAGCTAGCGATCTCGGGCTCTAGCACCCCGAAGACCAACGTTATTCTAAATTGTGTAGACGAGAGAATCACAGAACACTTCACAAACGCGTTACAAGGAAATGGTCTTACAGATCTACGACGCAAGACAATAAACGAATGGGCGGAAGGCGGCAGAGTGCTCGGAGCTAGAGCGAAGATTCAAATTCCCAATAACGGTAAGAACATTAACCAACAAGATCTTGCACACAGCTAGGTATCAATCGAGGGATTCTTCGATAGTAATCGTTGATCATCACGCTCACCATGGACACAGAGTATATCAATATTTCCACGAGAAAAACGGTTAGATATTACTGAGGTGATATTCTTGATTGCATATATAATATCAGTAAGCCAGACCCTGTGTCGGTGTGGTTGTTTGAGAGTGCGGACTCGAACTGTTTACAGTCGGAGTGCTTGCATTCTGAACAGAGTCAGACTGCTCGCAGTCTAGTTGCATGCAATCCAAAAATAATTATGGATTTTTTATTAATTCGTGCTACCGTCTGGTGAACTTTATTGTATTAAATTTCTTCATACGCAGATGATCAAGGTTGCACTGAAATACACAGCCGACACAGATCTAGCAAAACAAATACTAGGTAATTGTTTTGCTATCACATCTGTCGTTGCTCACTTTTGCAGGCAGAAAAATTCACGGCGACCAACACCTCGAGAACTTATTGAAGATATTCAACTTTCATGTGTCGAATATGGACACGGCGGACTCTGGAATACTAAATATGATTACCACGACGTCATTTCGTCTGGTATGGTTGCGTGTTATCTCAGACGCTTTCTCGGAATGGGTGAATGCAGGCGGTATTTTGAGAGATTTGTGCATCCGACAGACTCGATGACTCGGGCTGCGATAAACGGCGAACTGACGATGGATTTCGATTTAACTGGATTTGCTGAGATATCCAATCATTCGAGTTTGCTGAGATTATTCATCCGGTCATCGTTGTTTGGTTTGGTCCTACTTTTAACGAATCAAATCAAGAGATAAATTCCATGGACTACTGTGAGAAGAATAAACGTGATTGGGCTACAATAGTGCTACTGAGATATATACTTGATGTGAAGATATTGTTATTGCTGAGAATCGGTGAAGCAATAATTTCGTATAGACGTCAAATCGAGGTTTGGATGCCAGAACCAGAAAGCAATGACAGCAAGAATATATCATTTACCAAAGATATCGGTCGAAAAATCATTGGTCAATTTACACATGGAACCTAATCGGGTGATAAACTACGTTCTACGCGATTAATCATGGATGACGCAGAACTCGTCTTCATAATTGCCGATACGACAAAGACAGATATATTTGAGGATAGAAAACTCGTAAGTCTACAAGATGGAACGTAGCTTGGTACTATTATCAGCTACTATGCAGGTGATTCTCCGAAGTTTACTTATTTAAGCTCTTTGATGCAGGCTTATGTGTCAATAAACCTGATATCAATGATCAACCGATTTTCAAAGGATGCTGTCAGAGTTACCACGGATTCATTTTATATCAGCAAATCGATCGATACAACGCTGCTAGACGAACCTCATGCGGGTGATGCTAGCTGGGATCACTGGTGGGTAAAAAAGTGAGATGATACTTGATTATTCAAGGTCTACAGATTATAAACCTGTTCACGGGTATTACAAAAACTCGCAGTTGTCGAAGCCATCGGGGGGCACCATCAGTGGATGATTCTATATCGCGACATAAAACTGTTTATCTTAATGGTCCTGGTGGTTTTTGAAAAGCAACATGCGCGTTAAAATTGTTTGGGGATTGAGATATGATAATACTAACCATAATTCATCGACTTGCCAGGGAGATGAAGCAGCGAGGTGTTAAGACTCATACTTATCACAGTATCTTTCGATGGCGCGGTGATGCGTTGGTGAAAAATAAATTCCTAGAAACATCATCTGGGATGAGATATGCACGGTACCTAAGAACACCTTAAAAATGTTTCTTGATTGGTTATCGACGAGAACCGCCTCCGGATCAACCACGGCGATTATCATGTGCGGTGATCATGGTCAACCACCACCCTTTGTCGGAGAATCACCATATAGTTGGTTGAAAGAATCTGTAGATTATTACTAAGAAATGTTACACAACCACAGGGCCGCTGATAAATCGCTGAAAGAGCTAAAAGTGCTAATAGGATTACAACCGGACAAGATTCAATGCAAGATAATGCGCGCTATAATTCCAGAGATTACTATTGATGATTTCTGGAATTCATAGCCCCTTAGCGATCTTATAGTCGCATCTAGGAAAATAGTCCGCGATTCACTTCAATGTAAATTATTCTTACTTCACAGAGAAAGATTTCCAGATCTACATGTGCCATTGTATTATCGCCCAGCAGATACCCGTAAACAGAATGTTCATATTGAGATTCCCGGGTTCAAGGAAAAACAAAAGCTCGTTCTTAATGATATTGTTGCCGTCGATGTGGATGCTGTTGAGAAAGCGCTAGCGGAGCCATCGAGTGATTGGACACTGAGATATGCTATAACCATTCATTCGTTACAGGGACTACTAATCTCACATATAAATATCTGGATAGTCAATAATCACATCGAATTGAATGGTCAAATTTAGTGTACTTAGCAGTATCGAGAGTTATAAAAATGTCTCAACTACGGTTATCGTAGATAAATGCAAGATGGCTAATGAAGATAATCAAGTCTAGAATGTCAGCGATGCAGAGTTTTACACTGTGAGAAAAAAATTAGCTGATTATCAGCGAGATGACAAAAATAATAAACGCGAGTTTGATCTTGATGTTGAGTTCATCATGGAGTTGAAACAATGACAAAATAATCACTGTGCGCGCTGTAACACAGTAATGTTGTGGCAGCATTCGTCTAATGACCCAGTACAATTTACAGTGGACAGAATCGGTAGTAATCTCGGCCACATACGTGTGAATGTGATGCTGACCTGTCTTGAATGAAACCGACGGCGGGACGCAAACCGCCTCGGATTTAACTCAGTCGATCTGGTGCTTTGATTTGCTAGCGAACCTATGCTGGTGGTAATTGTGTATCTTCGGAAATTACTGTAATTGTTCACGGACAAATCCACGGTGAGGGGCAGTTGAATCTAGTCTTTAGATTGCAGGCCTGCCAGTAGATCTTACCACACTAGAAACTTTATGTGTGGTTGCACTCCAAATAGGAACAGTTGCACTCATTTTACCTCTTTCAAGCTCACCGGGTTCATATAGATACATTATAGTCACGATAAAGTACCGGTGAGAACGAGTCATGTCCCTGGTGCGCACGCACACTCATGGTATGTGTTTCTTCGAGATTGCATTGATAAATTTCATAGCAGCAGAGAGGGTGAACAGACCATTTTGCTTGAGACATTATTTATGAAAAAATAAGCCTTTCTACGAAAAGGAAATCTTAAGGTCAGTAACGTTAAACCACAACCTCTAACTGACCATGAGATTTCTCTAGGGTTAGATTATCTCGTTACTTTATCTCTGACTCTTTGGGTTTTTTTATGGTGTGTTTATTTTACTCGCCGGTCACTCAACGTTGGTCGTTCACCCTCTCTGCTGCTGTAAATTAAACAGCCATTATAAATATTATCAATGATGATTGGAGAACCACACTCAGCTAGATTAGCTCGAGAGCGACTAGAGGCAATCAAAAAATATTTACCCGTCCGTGATTTAGTTAAACAACAACTACAAGCTCGTCAGGAGTCTCAGGTGGAATATGCAGAAGGTGCAGAACAATTATTTAAGCCGATTGTCGAACCAACAAAGAAAATTGTTACAGCAACTGAGGCAACACAAAGAGCTCTTGAAACATTACCTGTTGATATTGCTGGCCGTATTCAAGCAGCTCAACCA
>JAECUM010079144.1:0-10232 GCA_016617855.1 Megalonaias nervosa | reverse complement strand
AAGCAGACCACCTCCTTTCTGCGCTCTCTCTTTCAGCTTCATAATGGAAACAGTCGATGGACAATGAGTGACCAATGCTATTATCATTATGATAAGTGTATCGGAGACCTTGCCTATCAGTCTGAGGGTTATTTGATACAGTTAGCTTGAAGGCATATAATTTCGGGTTTATGTGTCGAATATTGAGATCTACTATATTTATAGCCTTTACTTTAAAAATGTACTTTAGACTTATTAGTCTACTGAGAAGTTTCTTGATCTCTGTTTTCTAATACGGGCAATTTTCCGTGACTGAAATAAGCAAGAGATTCGGTGGTCATTAGTATAGTGCGCATCTTTAAAGAAAGTGTTATGTTGCTAACATTTATAGTCAAACGATTACGGAGATTAACTATTAGGTTATCCCATATAATTCCTATCCGGGTATTTAGGTTTACTCATTAAATAGTAGCTACGCAAAACATTCTGGGACCCACGAAAAACTTAATTATAGGGTCACATCCCAATAAGAAGGTTGTTTATTGGGAATGTTAGCCCCGAATTGGCCCTCTCCACCCACCCATTCCATGCAGTTGTGGGGGTTGCTATGCCGCTGTCATTAGATCTTCGCTAGCAAGACTCTGAGAGATCGCTCCGGTGGCCTCATTGGGTAGAGCGTGTTAGAACCACGGCCGTGTCATACCAAAGACTTATTTTAAAAAAAAATGGTGCTAGCAGCTGCCTCGCTTGTCGCTCAGCATTAAGAGGTCAATGTTAGGACTGGTCGGCCTGGTGTCAGGATAATGTGACTGGGTGGGACATGATGCTACGTGTCTGCGGAATGATGCCACAGTGCCATGCATCACTATAAACTGCCACAATGCGGATATCGTAGCGATATGACCGAAAATTTGTTAAAGCTAATTTAAAAACCCAAATCAAACACACACAAACAAGCGTAAGAAAGTAAGTACTTAGTAAGGTACTAAATGGTTTCATGATGCAGGTCGAGCTCTGACAGAGTTCAGATGCCAACAGACGGATGACTTGTTGCTATAGAAATCGTAAACATTAATTAACGGAATCGTAAACGTCGGTTGGTACAGTCAACAGGTTTCGACATTTATATAAAATCGGGAGTATCCAAGCCGCCAGCTGATATGTTTAGTAATTTGACCAATGGCTTCTTTTGCTTGACCATTTTAGTTGCACGATACTAAAACAATGTGTTCATTTTACCCGCATTTCGTTTCCGATACATATATCCGCTTAACTGTTGTATTGATCTGCTTCATCCGCACTTTTAGACTGCTCTATTTCCATTGTACATCGATATCCATCAATGACGGCAGATATAATTTTAACGTAATAATATGTAAAAATCGACTTGGTGATTTCTTTAAAATGTCTTTGTTGAAATTTACTTAACTTAGTGTTGCCATAGTAGCTCTTGTGTTGGAAGTTGCTAAGCAACTCTGTGGGTTGAGGACTATGTGGAGGTGTGTTCTGAGCTTTATGGGTTTTGTGGACTTCGTTAGAAGCATAGAAGACTTTGTGGGTTCCTGTTGTGGATTCGGTTAAACAGTTTCCAATATTATTTACATCGCGATATGTTTGTTAGCTTTTATATTATTTTTGTTTTGTTTTTATTACTTTCTTGTAGAACGTTTTGGAACTTTAGCAATACTTTGGAAAGAAAAACTTTAATGTGTATTCAAAGTACAAAATATTATTTATTTAAGAATTGTCTTTGGTTTAGTTTCTTCTTATTATATGAATTATATTTATTTCTTATTTATTTTGTAAACCAAATTTAAATTATTAACTCGTTTAGTGTAAGAGTTGAACTGTATAATGAAAACGAATGTTATCTTCACTGATCAGTAATTTTGATTTTTTGTATTTCATTATACTTAAATTGTAGTTTTTATTTATCTGCATGAAGCTACATGCATGTTTATGATATTATTCCATGCTTAATTGTATCAAGTTTTGTTTAAATTTATAGCTGATGAATTTCTTATTGCTGCAAATATATTACTGGGTTTTTTTAAATTATGGATTCATTGCCTTCCATGATTAACATTGCAAACTATACTCTAGTTAAAGTTAACAGTTCGTAAAGATAATTCCAGAATGTTCAGAAGATGCTAAAATGTCCAAGCAATTTTGAGTGTGATTGTCAAAGACTTTACGTGCTTAATTCAATTCAACTTCGTCATTGCGTAACCCACCATTGTAAAAAAAAAAAAAAAACTTAATGCCAGAATTTGATTACATAGCTTGAATTGCTTTGTACAAAGTTCATGAAAATAGTTCCAGAACATTCAAAAAAAGATAAAATGTCCAAGTCATTGCGAGCGTTATCCCCACCGACAGGGTGTGCTCAGGTCAATTCAGTAACTAACTTAATGCCTCACTTCATTAATATATTTTATTAACTTGTCATATGGTACCATGTTGTCTAAGTCGTTGTGAGCTCTATCCTCGTTGTCTTGACAACCTAAATTCAAAGAAATGCCAATTTATCTTTCACGTAACAAAAAATTGAACAGGCTTACCATGGTTTGGGAAAGAATGCAGAATTGCAAGAAGCAAATCAATTTATCCAAAACTCGTCACCCAGTAGCAGCACATACAAAACAGTAGATACAATATGTTTCAAGGGAGCAGACATTATAAATCATTTACAAGATTACACTTTGCTCAATGTAAATGCAACGTAGTGAACAAAATAAAAAAGATACAAACAAACGATCTAGTGGAAAATATCGAGACTTATAAACAAAATCAACTACAACAATAAAGACACTTTAGTATCATTAGAAACAATACATTATAATTTCAAGAATCGTCAAATTCCTACACCCACCCACCCCCGTTTACAAAGATTTAGGAATGCCCCCTATCACGTATCATAGGGACCACGAGAGCGGTAGTTACGGCACTGTATGCTCACCTGGATTAGGCCCACTCACAAGAAAGGTCCCCCATAACTCACTTTAACCTTGCGGTCCCGGATATCTCTTTATTACATCTGTATAGTCTGTACAGGTTTCGAAATAACCCTTCATAACTTACTTTAACTTTGCCATCCGGATATCTCTTTATAGGCTTGAAATAAACCTGCATACCTCACTTTAACCTTGCTGTATTGGATACCTCATTATCAGATCTGTACAGTTTGTAGAGGCTTTGAATAAAACTGCATAACTCTCCTAAAACCTTGCAGTCATGAATATCCCTTTAATAAATCATGTACAGGGTTTGAATAAACCTATCTCTTTATTGCATATGTACATAAAGACAGGAATACATTTGCAAAAACTAAACTAAACCGAGAAGAGTCAAAGTATAAAATAAAAATATCATCTTCTGATACACTGTTTAACGACTCTTACAATGAATAACTTAATATTTGCACAAGGGAAAAAAAAGTATAAGGAGGTTCTTTCTGTTCAATAGATTTTCACAACGATTTTTAGAACAAGTCAATAGTTTAATAGTTGGGTCCTGAACATTTGATGTCGTTGACTGAAGTAAAAATATTTCTTATTCTTATGTATTTAATAATTGTCTCTGTGGTACACACAAGAAACAAATAATGTTTAGAGGAATACAGTCTCATTAAGATCATAACTTGGTATTAATGCAATCAAATTACTCATACAGTCTAATTACGATCATGACCAAAGTATTAATGCAATCAAATTATTCCATGCAGTCTCATTAAGATCATGATCAAAGTATTAATGCAATCAAATTACTCATACAGCCTAATTACGATCATGACCAAAGTATTAATGCAATCAAATTACTCATACAGTCTAATTACGATCATGACCAAAGTATTAATGCAATCAAATTACTCATACAGTCTAATTACGATCATGACCAAAGTATTAATGCAATCAAATTACACACACAGTATCATTACTCATTAAGATCATGACTTAGTATGAATGCAATCAAATTACTCATACAGTCTCATTAAGATCATGACTTAGTATTAATGCAATCAAATTACACACAGAGTATCATTACTCATTAAGATCATGACTTAGAATGCAATCAAATTACTCATACAGTCTCATTCAGATCATGACTAAAGTATTAATGCAATCAAATTACTCCATACAGTCTTATTAAGATCTTGGCTTAGTATTAATGCAATCAAATTACTCACACAGTCTCATTAAGATCTTGGCTTAGAATTATTGCAATAAAATTACTCATTACAGTCTCATTAAGATCATGACTAATGTATTAATGCAATCAAATTACTCCATACAGTCTCATTAAGGTCATGGCTAAAGCATTGATGCAATCAAATTACTCATGCAGTGTCACACGATTCGTGTTTGAACAGTTAATACAAGAATAGCAGCAGAGAGGGTGGACCCTACAAAATTTCTTCGAGCAAGTTTGTCTTAAAAATAAAGCTTCACACGAAACAAATATAAATAAAAAGTCAATATAACGCCAAACCGAAACCGAATCGAGATTCTCTCTAATTGGGTTAGCTCATTTTGTTACTTCATTGCTGACACCTGTGTTCTTAAAATTTTGTGAATGTACGTTTATGTCCTTGTGCACGTAATTTATGTCAGTCCACCCTCTCTGCTGCTATAATTAACCAAATATTTTATCAAGACCTATACGATACCTCGACCTAGGATCATGTAAATTTATTGTGATAAATCCGTGTCAGGTAACTTGTGCTTTTGAAAAGAAATTTTTGAATTTAATCATGTCCATATCCCCTGAACACCAAGTCTAATAAATATTTTGTAATGTATAATTATCTACTCCATGAAACACAACTAAAATATTGCAGTTATCTCTGATCACTTTTGGTATTTGTTTATACCGCTGGGTAACATAAATCACGTCAGTATTTTAATGTCTGCCTCTGGAAAATATTCTGACAGGATTTGATTGTTTGTCCAGCATCACATCATCGTATACTACGAGATTATTAATACTTCCATCGAGATCGTCAACAGATGGTGCTTCATCAATATCGGTGATAAAATCGACGACACCGTCGCCGTCTTCTTCATATAACGACTTTGCATTTTCATTAAAATCTTTAAGTATTTCATAACATCGTTGATCATCTACAGATGGGGTTGCTAAATATAATTTTTCCCACTTGAGCCATCTCATTATCAGGTTAAGTAACAACAGCGTCTTACCAGACCCAGATGGCCCAATTATTATCATCGTGATAGAATTTGGTATCGCTGGATGATGTTTGACTGGTTCTTGCTTTCGAGTCGCTGAGAAGTCAATTATATCCATAATAATAAATAGCATAGATCTATATTGTGTTCGATGCAGAGCACCCACCCCCACCAGTGGATTAACAACAATAATAACAAAGAATAAAAAACGTGCACGCACAGGCAAGTGGTACAAGCAAATACAGATTTATTTCCTCTCGCCTGACAGGTGGTGATATTGCTACTTCGTTGGGAAAATTACCAGGGACACTATGGGCTAAATACCCAGGAGAAAAACAATCGCCCGGGTATAATTACTGTGGTCCTGGAACCAGACTTGATATCAGACTTGATAACCAGAGAGTATCCAATGAACAAAATTGATCAAGCATACTACGTTCATGATCTCGCGTATACACGTAAAGATTTACAACAACGGCATCTCGCAGATGTGAAATTGATTCATGCATTAAATTCTATAAAGAATAAATCTCTAAGAGAAAACTCGCTAGTTTTCTGGTAAAATCTGCGATGAAAGGTAAACTAATGCTAGGGGCTGGTAATTAATCATATAACTAACTATTATAATGGAATCAGTTTATTATAGTCCAAGAGGATATTGGAGGGGTAGAGCAGCGATTAATAAACTTGCTGATGCAGCAAATGTCTCACGTTCTGTTGCTGCAAATTGGTTAGCGCGACAGGCAATATGGCAAATTTATCTACCACCACCACGAAGAATTCAGTACGCTCATTTTGATGCAAGTGCTTCCAATGAAGTCCATCAAGCAGATAATTTATTTTTACCACATGATACCATTAAAACACGTGGACGTCAATCACGCACATATAAATACGCATTAACCGTCGTTGACGTCGCAAGTAGATATAAAGTAGCAGAACCGCTATAAACTAAAACAGCATCTGAAGTAACATCTGCCTTTTGAACGAATTTATCAACGAGGACACTTGCGATGGCCACAACTATTATAGGTTCATCCTGACTAAGAATTTTTTGGTGCAGTATCATGTCTGATGAAAAAACATAGCGTTAAAATCAGACAAGGACATACCGCAATTCATCGCGATCAGGCAATCGTTGAACGATTTAATTGAACACTTGCTGAGAGATTATTTGGATATCAGTATGCGAAGGAAATAGTTCAGGCAGATACGAGATCTCGTGAATGGGTTGCAAGATTACCAAGTGTGATAGCTGCGTTAAATAATGAAATTAATTGTTCAACTGCCATGAAACCCATAATCGCGATTACAAAGAAACATATACCAATACAACGCCGCGATTCTCTCTCGCAGCTAGTACTGGGTAATGCGACTGTAAGATATTTATATGAACCTGGTGAACTTGAAGGGGGTAAAAAAGGGCAACTGATCCTATCTGGAGTGTGACCACACATAAAATTTCTAGCGTGGTTAGATCCACGGATAGATCTGCAATCTACAGACTAGATTCAAATGTTCCCCAGCGTGGATTTGTACGTGAACAATTACAAGTAATTCTTGAAGACACACAATTACCACCGGGTTCACTTTTGTAAACTGGCACTTCTTTGTCGATTACATTCAAGATACGTCAACATAACATTCTCGCGTGTGTGACCAATACTACTATTAATTCTATCAACAGTAAATTGTCTTGGATTATTATTAGAACACTGTCACAGAATATTAAAGTTTCAGCTTGCACAACGATTATTCTGTCGTTGTTTTAGTGTTATAATAAATTCAGCGTCGATATCAAAGTCGCGATTATTTTTTTGTCACAGTGTTTATAACCAGATAATTTTTTTCTTATTACATCATGCTATTGCTAGCAGTTTGATCATTATTTTCTGTGAGGTCCATGATAACCCTTCGCAGCTGAGACATTCTTCTGACTCGAGAAACTGCTAAATAGACCCAATTTGACCACTCAATTCTATCATCGACGATCCAAATTTTAGTATTAGAAATAGTTAACCCCTGTGACGAATGAATCATTATAGCATATCCTAGCGTCCATGGAGTTTTTTCCCTGACTCCGTTAGGCGTCAACGAGCTCTCAACAACGTCAACAGGAACTAAAACAATATCATTTAATACAAGATTTTGTTTTTCATTTGTTCCTGGAATTTAAACTTCAACATTCTGTCGTCGAGTATCTGCTGGGCGATAAAACAATTGTACAGGTAGATTTGAAAACTTTTCTTTATGTAAAATTAATAATTTCTCTTGCAGTGTATCACGAAATGGATTTCTGCTTGCAACTATCAGATCAGTAGGTTTCCACAAATTCCAAAAACCATTCATATCAGTCTCTGGAATTACTTCACGCATTATCTCACACTGTATTTTATCTGGCTGCAGTTTGATTAACTTTTTAAATTCTTTCAGTTGCTGATCAATAGCTCTATGATCATCAGTTATTTCTCCATAATAATCTGCAAACGTTTTTAACCACCCATGTGGAGACTGTTAAACAAAAGGTAGTCTTTGACCATGATCGCTGCAAGTTATCACGGCAGTATTCTTTGTCAGTAACCAGTCAAAAAACATTTTTAATACTTCCAGAAATACCGTACAAATTTCATTCCAGATAATAATCTTTGGAATGTACTTTTTACCCATCCGTGATAGAGTCCATGCGTATCCGCACCATCTGAAAAAACTATGATAAGTTTGAGATTTTACTCCTCGTTCATTCATTTCTCTGATGAGTCTGTGTTGGTGTCAGCACAATCATGTCTATATTCCGAAATAATTCAATCGCACGTGTTGTTTTACCAGAACCACCACACCCATTGATATAAACTGTTTAATATCTGGCAACAGGATCATATACAGATGGCGCTGACGATTTTAATACTTGATTGTTATTTTTGTAATATATTTCCTTAATTTTAACGTCGGCAGATTCAGTATAATCAAGTATATTTTCTCGTTTTATTCTCCATGATCCTCTTTCACCAATACCAAGTAGCGGGTTTAACAAATCCGTGTACCTTTTATTTATATAAAATGAATACGTGGCGACTCTAACCGCGGTCATAGGAAATGTTTATCATCGATAATAAATTTATTGAAACGTACGCGAGCATGGAAGATCTTAAATGAGTAAATTGCTTTGATTCACCCCCATTATAGCTCACAATTGTACCTAATTTAGTTCCGTCCGATAAATAGGCATTACTCCGACTTATAAATATCGTTCTCTCCGTTGTATCAGCAATTATAAAATTTAGTTCGGCATCGTCCATAATTAATCTTGTACACGTTCGTTTATGATCACGTGAACTAACCTGAGTAAACTTTCCGATTATTTTTCTACCGAGATCCTTTGCAACTTTCTCATCATTTTCTTTCCTGCATTTAGATCTATTATTAATAAATTTCAGTAATTTCATCCTCGCCAAGGTCAGGAAATTTCTCACTGACATCTTGTTCTGCATCGAACTAATCTGGCTCCGGCAACCAAACTTGTTTCTGCGGACGATATGATATAATGGCTTCATTTACTCTCAACGAAACTAAAATTCCAGTATCAAGTATATATCGTAATAGTACTGTTGGAGCCCAATATTTTTCTGAGAAATGTCTTCCAAACCAAACATAAACAATCGGATGCAGATTTTCCGCGAACTCGAATGACTCTATACAGGCGAATCCAGTTAAGTCAAAATTTGGTAAGGGTCCGTTTATCGCAACTCTGGTCATCTCGTGTTTGGGATGTCCTATTCATTTAAAGTATTCAGAACATTCTCCGTATCCAAGAAAACTTCCAGGATAACACGCTACCATATAAACTGAAATAATATCCTTACAATCATATTTAGTATTCCATAATCCGCCGTGTCCGTATTCGGTATAACTGCGCTGGACATCAACGAGAAATTCCGATTTTTAGGTGACCATGCATTTTTTTCTTGAGCAATGTGAGCGGCAACCGATGGAACGGTGAAACAATTATTTAGTAATTGTTCGATAACATCATTATCGTTCGTGTATTTCAACGTGAGATTTTTCATTTCCTCGTGGAGAAACTCTGCACGATAAATATCGCCATTAGGCCTTACAAACTGATCGTAGTTTACGGATTCTGAACTCTGAAATAACCATACTGATTCAGGGTCTCTCTTACTAATATTTCTGATAAAATCGAATATATAATCGCTGTAAAATTTAACAGTTGTGTCTCGTGGAAATATTATTATGGACGATGTCCATGCATGTGCGTTATGATCAATGATCGTTATAGGGGTTCCATTTCTTGTATATTTCGGTTTGTATAAAATCTCTCCGGTTAATGTCTTCACCGTGATCGGATATCTTATTTATTTTCTAATTCAGCAACATCTTTAATAGACGCTACAGTATTTTTAACTGTTTCTGCCCAATTATTTATTTTTTTACGTCTTAGATCAGTTAAACCGTTTCCCCGTACTGTGTTTGCGAAGTGTTCTGTAACTCGCTCAGCTACTCAGTTTAAGCGGAAAAATTTCATAGGTTTGAGATCAGTAACTCTAGGTTTATCATTTAGCGGATATATCGCATAAACAAATGTGGTCACAGGATACGCTTGTTCATAATACGGTTTATCAATACCAGTCAATGTTCTGTTTTGGAATTTTTATTTAACATTACAATATTATTTCCAGTATGAAGTCGGACAGGGTCACGTTTGTCAGTGATAATCCAAGTGTCATCGTCTGTCTTCACAATAAATTTTATTCTAATAATATATCGCTGATTGTCGAGATAATTGATAATATTTCTTCCTCGTTCGTCATTCATTCTAGTTTCGACAACATTAATGATTCTGAATGTTGTCCATCTTGGCTTTACTGATATGATCAGTTGTATCCTTATTTGTTAAAACGAGATCTTGCATCGAAAAATTAAATTTAGAATTTTGAAATTTCTCAAGATCAAATCTGAATCCGAAGGACTCAGTTGCCGATAAATCCTCGAATTTCTCCATATCATAATTAAGACAAATATATATTTAATTAGATCTTAGTTATATATATA
>JAECUM010079133.1:0-16036 GCA_016617855.1 Megalonaias nervosa | reverse complement strand
AAAGAACCAAGAACGGAGTGTACAAAACCCATTACAAATATTATTGATGAACTGCACCTCTTTAGACACATAGACCAGCGACCCAAAGACTAGTTAAGCCTATACAACCCTAGAGCAGGAACATTTTATCTTCTACCTAAACTCCACAAATAACGATATTCAGGCAGACCTATAATCTCCAATAACTGGCATCACCAGACAGGATATCAGAAAATCCGGATCACTTCATAACACCACAAGTTCACAAGTTACCATCCTCTCCTCAGGACACGACAAATTAGGTCATGAAAAGCAAAGCAAGTGAACCATCACCGCCTCATTCAATGCGTTTTTTTTTTTTGACGTTACCTCCCTGTATAGCAATATACAGCGCAGTGAATTAATACAGTCCTGTAGGGAAGGACGGGAAATGAGAACGTTAAACGATTCGCCCACTAATTTCCTACTCAAACTTCTAGAGACAGTCATAAAGCTCAAGAACTTTTTTATTCAATGAAGAAAACTACAGCCAAATCAATGTAACTGCAATAAGTATAGAAATGGTCACCTAGTATGCTACATTTTGTGTGATATGACTGGAGGGTCAACTTTGAATAACGGCGAAATTTGCACCATAGCCGCGGATACCCTTCATCGATGATACAGAAATGAAGTGGCCACATGGATGAAAAAAACCCGAATGGCTTCATATCAAAGTCAAAAAACTTTTATCTTTCACTAAAAGTCACGACAGAAGTTTCAAACTCAAAACACGTTTTTCTGCAGACAACATCTAAACTGGTGAAAAAAACAAAAAAACTTATCGCCGGCATCTACTCAAAACCAACTGATGAACACCACTATCTTCTCCAATCTTGCTATTATCCAAAGCATTGCATGTGGAACATTCCGTATAGCCAGGCTCTGGAATTACGCAAAATTTGTTCTGACGATGAAACATTCCAAAAAGGTCTTAAGAGTTCTCTGAACATTTGATGAACAGAGGCTACGTGAAAGACCTGGGAGAGGATGCAACTCAAAAGACAAACAAAAATTAACTGCCATATTAAGATATAGAGAAGAAGAAATGTTAATCGAATACCATTTGTCCTAACCTACCACGCAGATAAGGCGCAAACAAAGAAGACTTCAAAACCACAACCACGTGCAGATAGAATCATCATCTGTTTATAATCACCACTTTTCAATTAAATAATTGATACATTTTTGCTCATTACGTACTCAAGCACGTATAATTATTACTGGTTTTTATATTTCTTCATGATGTTTTTATTGTTATGGTCATTACTCTCATTACACCAACAATAAAATATCGGTGATATAGTTCGTGGTTACACCATTAACATTAAAAAAGAAACAAAGGCGCTATGTCTCATGCCTTTGTAGGTAAATATCGAATAATTTATCATATCATTAGTTAAGTTAAAGCAAACAAGGTGAAACATCAACCATTATATAGCTTTAATTCCACTTGGAATAGTCATGAAAAAGTTTGTAATTTCAACGGTTTACATGTGTTCATCGTTTGTTTTGTCTGTGTTTTATGTTTGCCTTTGACAAAGACTCAGTGAGAGTCACAAGCACAAAGGATAGTTAAAATTAGTTTTCCACTGTTCGTTGTAAGTTTGCTGCATTTGTATTTATCTTTAATTCCTAACATGCTTTACCTAGTTGTGTGAGGAAATTACGTAAAGCACAGAGACTATTCTTCCAGAATCTATTCTGTTAGCTGTATATGTGTACCAGGTCAGGCAATATGTAGATACACAGAAAAACCAGAATCAATAACACCTAATACATTATATATGACAATGAGACGTTAACTATAGAACTGTTTAATACAGACAAACAGGCAGCAGAAAAGCAATGTATCCCCACATAAACTAGGAACTAGTGTTAGTAAATTAGTGTGATAGCTCAGCTGATATGAGAGTTAAATTTCTGAACGAAACATTGGTGACTCATGTCTTGCATCCGCCTAACACATTTAGCTTATGAGCTCTCGTTGATTCAAAATTCATGTATGTCGTTGATTGGCCTGATTGGTCCTGAGCTAAATTTAGTACGATATTGTATTTGGTGCCAAAGATATAAATTGACAATACTTCATATTGCAAGGTTTCTCAACGATCTCCTTGCCGATTTTAGCAAAGAATACTAGGGCAACAGACCTTCCTGTTCACCGTAAGAAAAGGTTGATAGATGGTCCGAATATCTCAGGGAATCGCTGCTGGTCCTGAGATGAACAAAATCTGTGTCAAGACTATGAATTGACATTATTACAGTCTGACTGACAGTCCATATGATGTAAAAAATTTTAAACAAAACAACCACTGCAACAATCCTTCCATTTCAGAAAAATTATATATCATACAAGTATAGCCGTGACCTTGGCTGATTGGTTCTGGGCTGAGATTAATATGATATTAATTTGGTGAGACTGGTATGAGTTGACACGAAGTGATTCAGCTACGTAAGAAAGAATATGAATCCAATCACTGGAGATTGTTTAATTCACTCAATTTCCACCGACTGATACCCACAGAAATGATTCTCTGGTCAGAAACTACATGTGGGGAGTTTACCGACATTGTTTTACAGGAGCTTAAATATAAAGTTTTCACAGATATTTAAAAGTTTTCGTTTAAAATTATTTTTAAGAATGGCTGGTTATATAAATCAACGATAATTATCTCAATAGTCAATTTACCGATTCCAAAGAAAGTTAGCAAAAAAACAAAAATCGAAAACTCACTTGAAACTTCTCTTAACAAGAAAAGAACAGAGAACAATCAATTAGCAACAGTTGAACAGTATTATTATGCAAAAGTGTATACACCCATTCAAGAGAAACTAAGCTAAGTACAGGTTTTACATGACTTGTCCGAATCAATGACACTGAAATTAACCTAAACAAAATACTGATTAAACAGAATAGACATTTTGTTTTTGAAAAGATATTTCTTGACTTTATGATCAGAATTTTGAATCGATCCACACACAAGGAAGAGAAAGTTTAGTACAAAAAAAAAACTTTTACCATAGAACCAGACATATGAAGATAATAAACAGAGGTGAACTAGATAATGTTATTAAACGTTAAACCTAATAAACAGAGGTGAACTAGATCAGATTATTAAACGTTATTTTGACATTTCATTATCACATTATGACACGAAAAAAGGTTTGTTGTTAAATCTACGATAAATACCCCTTCCCCAGTCCTCGTAGACCATCAAAATATTGTATAGATAGCATCCGCCATAGTCTTGATAGATGCTTTGTAAAATTACAGGGCATCACAAAATTGAAAATTAACTTGATATTTCTGTAAATGAAACGAAACCTATTATCCACGATGTCTTGGTGGTGTTCATTTTCGGAAACTAAAATATCCAGCTAATGAGACCTATAAAGGATGGTTTACAGTATTGCGGCTATTCAAATGAATTGCTGAAATATGAATTCTGTTTCAAAGCCTTGAAAGACAAATACGGTGATAGAATGCGACTACGCATGGCTGATATAGATCCTTTGTGAATTTATTTTGGTTAAGAAAACATTTGGATTTACAGTGACATGAAGGATGATATCACGTTCTACGACACTTGTGACTATCCCAAACAACAACGATGTCTTTAACATAACACATAAGAATATAATGGTTCCTTTAAATTTTAAGAATGGATTAAATGACACATAAATCATAGAGGTACGTAGCTTAGTGGTAAATCGTTATTCATTTATAACTGATAAGGATGAAAAAGAAAGTGTGGCAAATGAAAAACACATGTGATAAAATGAATTAAAAATTCATGTTGTAAAGAAATTGTATTTTTGAACAAAGATAATATTACCAGGACAAGTATTTACTGAAGTGAATTAATAATACAGATGTACATGATCACAATAAACAAAATATCATTATATATGTATCAGGACAATATTTACCTCTTTGACAATATAAGTAAACAAGCTATGGAGCACATCTGCAAATCGTGTCACTGCTTTGGCGTTTATTTTGGAGATGAAGTGCCTCTGGCACACGGACACAAAGATTTCGGTATAGGTACGTTATATTAGTAAAAAAAAATCAAGTCTCATCAAAGGTTTGTTTTTCTTTATTGTGTTTAACAGTATCTACAATTTCACCTTTTATTTCATTTGGTAGTGTGTAATTTACTTCAAACCACGTTCCTATTACCTTCTACTCCTAGCTATAAGAGACCACAATCTTCCTGGAATATTTGATTACAGAGTTGTAGTTCCGAAATTTCACCCATACTGATCTTTCAAATTGTCTGTAAGTGAAAGATAGTTTCCTTAGGGGTGTTGCATTTTTCATGTTGACAAGATTTCCGTAATTATCAATCATAAAGAAAGTGTTGGACTGACACCAGCATAGCAACTAACATATATATATATATATAGCAACCATATATATATATATATATATATATATACATATATACATATATATATATATATATATATATACTGAACAAAAACTGACAAACAAGTACACAAGGAATCGCACCAGGTTTGCACAGTTGGTTGTCAGTCTTTCTGCCATACTGTTATATCTTTAATTTCCCTGCCTAAAACGATCATTTTTGATCCAGTGCTTTTAGAAAGACTTTTATTTGCCGTGTGATTAAACCTTGCTTTCTTAATCAGGCAATGAAGTATTTCGTTTGCATTTGGTTTCTTCTATCGCGTCATCCTCGTGTCTAAATCGTTCTTTATCGGATCCATTAGAATCAAATATTTTAAATTGATCGTTACTTCCTGTAAATGCTAGGGGCTTAACATGTTTGCTTTTGTAGAATTGTTGTTTATTGGTTTTACAAACTTTGCATATTTTCTAGTCTCAATTTTTACATTCAGTGTTGACCAGTATGGCGTTTAGCAATATTACTCTCCCTGTGACAAAAGATCCGATTCCCCCGCCGTTGGTATCACACTTTCATCACCCTGTACTTAGTTACTGAATACGTATTTATTTAACAGTTAATGATGACATCATTTTATTACAGATACGCCAGGGAATGCAGAACATGAATATTCCCACATCATTCATACTAACAGTAGTATTGACCATGAAAACAATCATATGACCCAATCCAGCAGTCCAGAAAAGGATGTTTACTACAATCGATTTGAGGTGACCCAAATCCAGATCCCGCTGGCAAACCGTCCAGATTATATCAGAAGCAAGACATACGATTCAAAAGATCTTGAAAGTGATGTTGAGGTATTTTGATTCTTAAAGTAGGACAATATTTTCGTAGTTCTCTTTAGGACACTTTGAAAGAGAGGAATGTATTAATATGTTACTTTTTTCTTCCATGATTACGATTGAAGTTCTGTGCCAGTTGCCACAAGGATCCAGTTTCTGCACGAGTATTAATTATTCTTGATTCAGTGCTGTATTTTTGTAAGTTCCACATCCAAACTGTATGACACTTTATGACTACTTGTTCCTCTGCCGGTTTAAAATGTACTGCACACTATTATGGATGAATAACGATCGCGCACTTGGGAAAGTTATTATTCTAAATTTTAACTTTTATTTAAACTTTTGAAGTGAATGTAAGATGTTCGATTATTAATTATTATCTAATTCAAGTAGCAATCAGATGGCATTGTACATTTTAGCTTTTAAACTGAATGCTAGCACGGTACATAGAGCAATGAAAATAGATGCAACATAAAATTCACGTGGGAGCTCAAATGTTCAGGTGCTGCTCTATGCCATTGAATTTCAACGAGAAGATTCTATCTCTATCACTTATATTACTTCATATTAAATGCATAAGTCAATTTAAACGTAACTATGAATTCTAATACTTAGTTTCTCTAACTTTAGAAATTGCCCAAGAACTCACAATCCAGTATGACAATTGCACAGATGCCGGTAAACGCCAAGAAAAACCATTATAAGGGAATATATGCCTGTAAGTATTTCTTGCCTGGTTATCACTATCGATGAAATAGGAAGTTCACATATAAAACAATTATTTAAAATGCTATTTGTTTGAATAAACTGAAAATGTTTGTTCATATTTTGATAATATCAAAAGATCATGCTAATATTCATCGAACAAGTCTATTCTTTTGAATGTAAAACAGATACACCATGTAAATGACAACTTCAGGTGTTCATAGCGATTACCTTAGAAACGATACGTGGAGCGCACGAACTACTCATGGTCTATACCAAATTGACGGTAGTGTTATGGTCTATTTACAATTATGTTTACTGTTTATGAACCGCACTTTATTCTTGTTGATGTATAGCTTAGTAAATTAGTGTAGGTTATCAATAAAGTTCACAGTGTACAACTATTTACAGACGATACCACCAGCGAAGACTTACCTCCGAATGAAGATACATCTGGGCTCTGATTACATCAATACGTGTTTTGTAAAGGTATGTTGACTTAGTGTTTATTTGTATTCGTGTTTGCTTTTTGCACTTTTAATATATTTGTCAAAACAATATACCGTAATCGTATTACATCCACCGTCAACTGGTACGCATTGTGTACAGTTTCTTTGGTGGTTCGTTGATTTTGAGTCTGATATTTACTTTACCCCATCTCTTACCGTTACCAAGAGCACATTTGAAACATCAATAGTTGATATATAATTTAAATTCGTGCATGCCTTAAGGAAGCTAACGTTTAATTGGTGGTTAAATAATATCCGAATATTTGCAATTTTGCTAAAGAGATAAATCTACCACATGTTCAAAAATTCAGTTTTTCCCATTGTTTTAAGTCAGAATATTTTGATCCTAAGAATATAATTCTAAGTGCATACTTTAGTTATGATGCTAACAGTTACCGAGTTTAACTTCCATATTAGCATATAATAGTATTTTCATTAGGTCGTGTAACTAGTATTTGCATAACAGTTATAGTGTAACCGACTTCAACGATTTGTTTTCGCTTTTGTTGGGTTTCTTTAGTAGACAGCTTAGCTTAAATTAGGCCTCACCGTATCTTTCGCGTATCGCTATCTTGGGAATATGTTTCAATGTTCAAACGTAGACAGCAAACTTTTCATTCTTCCAGATGATGTGAGACTATTACGGCCCACCCGCCATATTCTATGGTATTTGTTTTATATTTTTGTCAGATACCTTGTCTCCTTCACTCCATTGGTAACATAGTGTGATCACAGGGTCCCCGAATACTACTAGTACATAGATACATCAAGAGCGTACAAGGTTTACGCAATTGTCAGTATACAAACTAATTTAAGGGCGCATCTAGAAACGATATTATCGATATTTTCTTCATTTTAAAGACAGCAAGGATAATTATAGTTAATGCAAATGTTCATGGATAAAGACATATCAGTGTGTTACGTATATGTAATTAAATTGCTTGTGTGTTAGTTTTAAAATTCTTTCTCATTTTATTTTTGTTTCATTACATTTTATTGTAATGATTATTGAAAGGATTCAAAATCCTTCGATAACCTGCTAACGACGAGTGGTCAGTAAACTATCAGATTGTAGTTCCAAAATCTTACAGACAGGAAATGCTTAGTTTGGCCCATGAAACTCCTCTGGCTGGTCATTTAGGGATAAATAAAACTTATAACAAGATCTTGACTCACTTTTACTGGCCGAAAATCAAAAGTGATGTTTGTAAATTCTGTAGATCTTGTCATACTTGTCAAATGGTAGGAAAATCCAATCAGAAGATACCTAAGGCTCATCTGCAACCAATTCCTGCATTTGACGAACCATTTAGCAAAATTAAGGTGGATTGTGTTGGTCTCTTACCTAAGACTAAGTCAGGCAACCAATATTTGTTGACCATTATGTGTGCATCAACAAGATTCCCAGAGGCAATTCCTTTGAGGAATATTAAAACCAAAACTATAGTAAAAGCTTTAATAAAGCTTTTTACTTAATTTGGCCTTCCCAAATCTGTCCAGTCGGATCAAGGGTCAAATTTCATGTCTGGAATTTTCCAGCAAGCTATGCACGAATTGGGCATTAAACAATTTAAATCCTCTGCCTATCATCCTGAGAGCCAAGGGGCCGTAGAAAGATTTCATCAGACTTTAAAGAACATGATTCGATCATATTGCTTTGATACTAGCAAAGATTGGGATGAAGGCATTCATTTACTTTTGTTTGCTGTTAGGGAGTCGTCCGTTCAAGAATCTTTAGGATTCAGTCCCTTTGAACTAGTTTTCGGACATACTGTGCGTGGACCTTTGAAATTGTTGAAAGAGAAACTTCTTTCAAATGAAGATACTGGGCTCAATCTTCTTGACTATGTTTCTGATTTTAAGTACAAATTGTCAAAGGCTTGTGAGGTCACAAGAGCAAATCTGCGCTCTACTCATTCCAGAATGAAATCAAGATATGATAAAAACTCAAGAGATAGGAGTTTTCAGCCTGGGGATAGAGTTCTAGCTCTCTTGCCCATTCCAAAAAATCCCATTCAGGCCAAGTATTACGGTCCATACACGGTTGAAAAGAAAGTAAATGATTTAAATTACATCATAAATACTCCTGGTAGGCGAAAACAAAAACAACTTTGCCACATTAACATGTTAAAGGAGTGTATTGAAAGAGATAGCCAAGTAAATCATACAATTAATTTAGTTGTACCTGTCCCATAAACTGAGGATTTAAGTGAAGAAATTCAGTTGGACTCCGTTGAACTTGGAGCAACAAATCTTCGGAATTCGGAAATTATGAAAAATCTAGACCAGAAACTTTTACATTTGCAACAAGTAGAAAGAAATGAACTTAAACAGTTATTATTAGAATATGGGCACTTGTTTCCGGATATTCCTACGAGAACAAAAAAAATTATTCATGACGTTGAAATTGTAGATTCAAAACCTGTGAAACAACACCCATACAGGATGAACCCTCTCAAACAGGAATACTTGTAAAAGGAAATTCAGTATTTGCTGGAGAATGATTTCATAGAACCCAGTAAAAGTGATTGGAGTTCACCATGCATACTTGTTCCGAAACGGGATAAAACTACACGTATGTGCACTGATTATAGGAAGGTGAACAGCGTGAAAAAAAACAGATTCATTTCCATTACCAATGATCGATGATTGCATTGATAAAATTGGAAATGCCAAGTACGTCACCAAATTTGACCTTCTTAAAGGATTTTGGCAAATTCCACTTACGGAAAGAGCGAAAGAAATTTCGGCGTTTGTAACTCCAGATGAATTCTATCAATATAAAGTAATGCCGTTTGGGATGATGGGTTCTCCAAGTACGTTTCAACGCTTGATGAATATGATTACTTCCGGTCTAGATAATTGTGATGCTTATATTGATGATGTCATCATCTACAACGACACCTGGAAAGGACATCTAGCCACGATTCGGAAATTCTTTGACAGACTCACTGATGCTAATTTGACAATCAACTTATCTAAAAGTGAGTTCTGCAATGCTTGTGTAACTTTCCTAGGACATATTGTGGGACATGGTCAAGTTAAACCTATTGATGCTAAGGTTAAGGCTATCTCTGATTTTCCTGTGCCTGTCAGTAAAAAGCAATTAATGCGATTTTTAGGTATGGCCGGATACTATCGAAAGTTTTGTTCCAATTTTTCCAATATTGCTGAACCTCTGACAAATTTATTAAGTACGAGAAATAAGTTTCTCTGGACCGAAAAATGTCAGGAAGTTTTCAATAGGTTAAAAGCAATACTCACAAGTGCGCCGGTTCTAACAGCTCCAAATTTCAATCAGTCTTTTAAACTGTCTGTGGATGCAAGTGATGTTGGTGTTGGAGCAGTATTGATTCAAGAAGACAGCAATGGTATTGATCACCCAGTGTGCTATTTCTCGAAGAAATTAAATAAGCACCAAAGAAATTACTCAACAATCGAGAAGGAATGTTTAGTTTTAATTTTAGCATTACAACATTTTGAGGTTTACATTAGCTCGGCTCCTTCTCCGGTTGTTGTTTATAGTGATCACAACCCCCTTACTTTTATCGACAAGATGAAAAATAAAAATCAAAGATTATTAAGGTGGAGTTTGTTTTTGCAAGAGTATAATCTGAACATCAGGCACATCAAAGGAAAAGAGAATTTGATTGCAGATGCACTTTCCCGTGTATGGAAATATTATTTCATATACACTTTATATTATTCGTAAGAATTTTCTTATGTAATTTTGTTTACTGCATGTATAATTTACATATGGTAAAAATGTAAGCTTGATTATATAAATCTTTCTTTTTTTCTTTATGGGGGAAGTGTTACGTATATGTAATTAAATTGCTTGTGTGTTAGTTGTTTTATTTTATTTTCGTTTCATTACATTTTATTGTAATGATTATTGAAAGGATTCAAAATTCTTCGATATTTTCTTTTAGCAAATGTTGTTTATTTAAGACGTAAAGGTGTTACATGAGAATTATTTTTAGTTAACCTAGTTCGTCTTAGGTTGGGAACTTCGTGAACAGGCAGTTAAAATGATTGGTCAGTATCAGGGCCATACTTTCCTTGCGTGATCACCATGTGTAAACAACGTTTATTTATGATTGGTTTTTAAGTGGGGTTACACTGGGGTACGTGATGGATTTCTTGTAGTAAGAGACCACATGACCCATCTCGCGAGACTTGAAATGATGTTTTTGGGGTTTAAATACGCATTCTTAATATTCTTCTGGCAGAGTCGTTTTAACATCTTGAAGGAACAAGGTGATATTTTCATTTTGTTGCCAGATTGTTTGTTTTTCATCTGATTTTTTGATTTAATAATTTATTCTCCTGGAAACTCAACATGTTGACTTATTTATAAAAAAATTCTGAAAGATATTCATGGAAATTTATTCTGGAATTATTCGGAAACAAGAACTGTGATTCAATTGAGGAATTGTTGATATTCGTACATTGGACCACATCTGACGTCATCGCCTTCCATATTTGTGTGTCGTCGAGATTCGAACTTGGATTCTAATAGAACTATTTAGTGATAGGACTTGTGTTTTTCATTCTTAGGATTAAATTTTGGATTATATTCACAAACCGTAAGTCCTATTTAACAATTTTTACATTGTTTTCTAGGGAAATAAATTAGTTTGTTAAAATATACAAAGCTTGTTGACTTTCACTCTTTTCTTTGTTACTGAGTACGAGCCCTTATCACGTAACACAGTGTCATCCCTCCGAGCGAAAGAACAACTGGAATAACTAAATTTAAGATGTAGTTCGAAAGGAAAGACAAACCAAAGGATGGGGATAATGTTACGTATATGTAATTTAATTGCTAGTTTTAAATTTCTTTTTATTTTACTTTTGTTTCATTACATTTTAGTTTATGATAATTTTCACGGGATTTGATATTTTGTTCGGAAAATTCAGTGTTCTGTTTTGACCTAATTAGAACGCAAAAAAGTATTGCTTCATTATATTTTTAGCTCACCTTGGTTCGGAAGTTCGTAAACACTGAACGGAAATGATTGGCCATTATCAAGGTCATGTTCGGCACACGTGTTGGCTATATGTAAACAGCTTTATTTTTAAATTCATTTCCAGCGTGAGAATTTGATTCTCAGATAGGGCTATTCTAGCCCACGTGCAATTTGGCAAGTCTTTCACTCAACAGTCTACTGGTAAAAGAGTATTTCAGCCTAATGCGAATCCTTCTAAAACTCAATCAGGCACAACTTTTAAAAATCAACCTTCTGATAAACTTGATTCAAAATCCTTGTCTCTTCCTACTTGTACCTATTGCAAGAAGAAAGGACACGTTATTTCTGTTTGCTTCAAACTGAAATATAGGCATCAGAATCAAGATAGACCTATCCCAAATGCTATTATTTCTAAGAGGTCAAGGTCACGGTCATGTATTGAAAGCAATACATTTGATGGGTCTAATAACCCCAATCTGATTTTATTATGGAGAATTATGAACCATTCATGTCGAAGGGTTCTTTATCACTCTTGGGTGATTTGGCCAATCCTATCCGTATTAAAATTTTAAGGGATACAAGAGCTTCTCAGAGTCTTTTATTGTCAGGTAATTTGCCGTTTTCTGAGAAGTCTTCTTCTACTGACAGTGTTCTCATTCAGGGAATAGAGTGCGGCTTTGTTAATGTTCCTCTCCATTCTGTAAATTTGTCATCAGACTTAGTTTCAGGACCTGTGACAGTCGGCATAGTGTCTAATTTACCCGTTGAGGGCATTCATTTCCTACTAGGCAACGACCTAGCTGGAGACAAGGTTGTGGTTAATCCACTTGTAACTGACAAGCCTTCTTTGGATCAGAAAGCTGATCCTATTGAAAAAGAATTCCCTGATTTATACCCAGCTTGTGCAGTTACTAGAGCTATGGCATAGAAAGCTCTTGAGAATGATTTTGATAAGGAAAGTATTCTTTTAGCTGACACATGTATTGCTCAGGCTTTTGATGAGGTCACTTTCACTCTTTGTTTGGATCAATCAAAAGGTATTGATCACAGTGATCCTCTTTTAACTACTCGTTCTCTTTTATCTATTCAGGGTGACAAACGACAATCACTTGTCGTCGAACAGGAAAAATATCCTCAGATCTCCTGTTTGTTTCAGAGGGCCATTAGTGAAACTGAAGCCACTGAAGTACCTGTCTGTTATTTCATTAAAACTGGAATTCTTATGAGAAAATGGAGACCTGCTAATGACGAGTGGTCAGTGAACTATCAGATTGCAGTTCCAAAATCTTACAGACAGTAAATACTTAGTATGACCCATAAAACTCCTCTGGCTGGTAATTTGGGGATAAATAAATCTTATCACAAGATTTTGACTCACTTTTATTAGCCAAAAATCAAAAGTGGTGTTTGTAAATTCTGTAGATCTTGTCATACTTGTCAGATGGTAGGAAAACCCAATCAGAAGATACCTAAGGCTCATCTGCAACCTACTCCTGCATTTGACGAACCATTTAGTAGAATAATGGTAGATTGTGTTGGTCCCTTACCTAAGACTAAGTCAGGCAACCAATATTTGTTGACCATTATGTGTGCGTCAACAAGATTCCCAGAGGCAATTCCTTTGAGGAATATTAACACCAAAACTATAGTAAAAGCTTTGATAAAGTTGTTTACTCAATCTGGCCTTCCAAAACCTGTGCAATAGGGTCAAAGGTCAGATTTTAAGCCTGGAATTTTCCACCTAGTCATGCTTGAATTTGGCATTCAGCAATTCAAATCAAAAGTGAAATTATGGTTTCACAGAACTTTAATAGAGAGAACTTTTGAGTCCTGTAACAAAGTTCATTCTCTCTTGCTCATTCTTCAAAATTTTCTTCAAATTAGATTTTACTGCCCTTACAAAGTAAAAAAGAAAATGAATGAGTTAAAGTATAACATCAGTACTCTGATCTAAGTAAATTAATGCAGTACTATATTGAGAGAGATAGCCAAGTAAATCATGCAATTAATTGAGTTGTACCTGTCCCATAAACTGAGGATTTAAGTGAAGATATTCAGTCGGATTCTACTGATCTTGCAGCAACAAATCTTCGGAATTCGGAAATTATGGTAAACCTGGGCCAGAGACTTTTACATTTGCAACAGCAAGAACAGAATGAACTTAAACAGTTATTATTTGAATATGATCACTTGTTTCCAGATTTTCCTACTAGGAAAAACAAAATTTTTCATGACGTTGGAATTGTAGATTCAAAACCTATGAAACAACACCCATACAGGATGAACCCTCTCAAACAGGAATACTTGAAAAAGGACACTAAGTATTTGTTGGAGAACGATTTTATAGAGTCCAGTAAGAGTGATTAGAGTTCACCATGTATACTTGTTCCGAAACCGGATAAAACTTTCCGTATGTGCACTGATTATAGGAAGGTGAACAGTGTGACAAAAACAGATTCACTTCCATTACCAAGAATCGATGACTATATTGAAAAAATTTGAAATGCCAAGTATGTCACCAAATTTGACCTTCTTAAAGGATTTTGGCAAATTCCACTTACGGAAAGAGCAAAGGAAATTTCGGCATTCGTGACTCCAGATGGACTCGATCAATATAAAGTAATGCCATTCCGGATGATGGGTTCTCCAAGTACTTTTCAACGCTTGATGAATATGATTACTTCCGGTCTAGATAATTGTGATGCTTATATTGATGATGTCTCATCTATAACGACACCTGGAAAGAACAACTAGCCACGATTCGGAAATTCTTTGACAGACTCACTGATGCAAATTTGACAATCAATTTATCTAAAGTGAGTTCTGCCGTGCTAGTGTAACCTTTCTAGGACATATTGTGGGACATGGTGAAGTTAAACCTATTGATGCTAAGGTCAAGGCTATCTCTGAATTCCCTGTGCCTGTCAGTAAAAAGCAGCTGATGCGATTTTTAGGTATGGCTGGATTTTGTTTCAATTTTTCTAATATTGCTAAACCCCTGACAAATTTGTTGAGCAAGAAAAGCAAGTTTCTTTGGACTGAAAAATGTCAGGAGGCTTTTGATAGGTTAAAGGCCATACCTAAAGGTACACCAGTACTTACAGCTCCAGATTTCAGTCAATCATTTAAACAATCTGTGGATGCAAGTGATGTTGGGGTTGGAGCAGTATTGATTCAAGAAGATAGAAATGGTGTTGCTCATCCAGTGTGCTATTTTTCTAAGAAATTAAATAAGCACCAAAGAAATTACTCAACAGAATGTTCGGCTTTAATTTTAGCATTACAGCATTTTGAAGTTTACATTAGTTCCGCTCCTTCTCCGTTTGTTGTGTTTAGTGATCACAACCCACTTACTTTCATCGACAAGATGAAAAATAAAAATCAAAGATTATTAAGGTGAGTTTATTTTTACAAGAATACAATCTTGACATCAGGCACATCAAAGGAAAAGAGAATTTGATTGCAGATGCACTTTGCCATGTATGGAAATATTATTTCATGTACACTTTGTATAGTCCATAAGAGTCTTCTTATGTAATTTTCTTTACCTCGTCTATAATATACATATAGTAAAAAGAAAAAGCTTTATTACATAAGTCTTTCTTTTTCTTTATGGGGGAAGTGTTACGTAGATGTAATTTAATTGCTAGTTTTAAATTTTTTATTTTATTATTGTTTCATTACATTTTATTGTAATGATAGTTTTCACGGGATTTGATATTTTTTTTCGGAAAATTCAGTGTTCTGTTTTGGCCTAATTAGAATGCAAAAAAGTATTGCTTCATTATATTTTTAGCTCACCTTGATTCGGAAGTTCGTAAACACTGAACGGAAATGATTGGTCATTATCAAGGTCATGTTCGGCCCACGTGTTGGCCATGTGTAAACAGCTTTATTTTTAAATTCATTTCCAGCTTGAGAATGTGATTCTTAGATAGGGCTATTCTAGCCTAGGTGCAGTTTGGCAAATATTTTACTGCGCTGTTCAAATTACTGATTACGTAACACCGTCACGTGAGCCATCATGTAGTCTAAAATCATGGGTTACAACAGACATTTTCTAGTAGATTTAATCAGTCGTAAGAAAATACCTCTGGGGTATTCTGTAGGGTTGCCGTTTGAGTTGATTTTTTTTTAATTTAAAATAATTTAACCACTCTAGAAAACCTACAAGTGCTTTCCTTCATCAACATTCTTGGACAAAGGCATTTATTGGATATTTATTCTGGATTTCTAAATTGGAACATTATAAGTTGTGATTCAAAGAGGAACTGTTGACTTTTCGGACAACTACTTCGTCTGACGTCATCGTCCACCATCTTGGAACGTCGTTGGGATTCGAACCTGGATTCAGTTAGACTTTTTAGTGATAGGACTTATATTTTTAAATTCCAGGATTAATTTTTGGATTATACTCACAAACTGTAAGTCCTATTTCCTATTTGTACATTGTTTTCAAGGGAAATAAATTATTCTGTTTAAATATACAAAGCTTGTTGGCTTTCACTCTTTTCTTTTGTTACTTTTGTACGAGCCTACACGTAACAATATTGAAAACATTTATATTGAAAGTGAAATGGTTTGTATTTGAGCAATATATATATATATAT
>JAECUM010079126.1:0-14184 GCA_016617855.1 Megalonaias nervosa | reverse complement strand
AACTACCCACTATTTTGCAATTGAAACAATCCTACAGTTGACATGAGGAAATGCGGATGAGTCGAGGGAAATGTTACTAGGATATTTACTATCCAAAGATTCTAAAGACCTACTGATGTATTTGCCTTCTACGTGGGTCAATACTGTATTTCAAAGAAGAATTTATTCATTCAACCTGAATGGTGCTTAAGAGTGAATAAATAGTCAAAAGGTAATCTTCATTTCCATCCATTTTATGCATTATTTTAATTAAGTTATCCATGAAGCTTCAGTGATCATTAAATATGAATAAATTTATAACACTCTTATTTCCCCTAGATAATCCGCAAAGCCTTCCTACTTTAAAGAAAAACGCTTTCTGCGTACCCATAACATTCATCTTTTCACCGAAGGCGTTTTAAAAAGTGTAAATATGGTGTACAGTGTATTTTATTGCAAAGGAGTTATACTCTCCATAAAATGCAATAACGTTACCAAAAGAATAAAATTATGTTTTATACATTTTGAAAATGTGAATGATTGTGGTACCAGTAAAAGTCTGATGCCGCAGATGGACAGTGCATAGGATGCAGATCTTACATCAAGAGCGGCGCTGGTTTAAATCTTGCTTATATCAGGACTGGTTGGCCCAAGTGATGAATGTTTTTGGGAAAAACAACTCGTCAATATTGAACTTTTTTGATGTTGATCTGTCGCTGAACACCAATCAATTAATTGCTATGTAAAAGCCGTATCTAACGCACTTGTCTAACATTCAATCGATGCAATAACATACATTGTTTGGCTCACCAATCTTTGATGTCTATTGCCGTTTAATCAACGTGTAGGGAAGCAATGAGTGAGATAAATATGCATATCTAGAGAGGCTAATCGTACGTGGAAAATATAACGCCATCATTATGTTCAGTAATGATCAAATATGTTACATAATTATGTGCCGCCACACCTGCGCAATTCATCCATCTTTGGTTTTCGTGTAGGTGCCATTGGTACAAGATCAATTTACAAATGTTTATGTCAGATTTTACTAACAGCGCTGATTTCGTCAATGTTTGAGATAATAGTATATTTCCTTTCTGAAAGCTAAAATACTGTTTTTCTGTTGATAAAGAAAAAAGCTTGCACTCCCCAGTACAGACTCGTACGAGCTTTATATGCCATTGTAAATAAACATGAAAGGAGATGGACATTTAAAAAAGTTATTCTCACTTTCCACGTGTCATCACTGGCATTTTACAAAGAAAACCTACACCAAATAAGCGCCAGAGTTATTTATCATAATAATTAGAAATGTCGAATCTTCTGCTTTTGAATTGACAAAAGACTATTTCTACTACACCCTCGATTATCTCTTATAACAATATGCACCTATTAAAATAAGTAAAGAAGATATATCACTTAAGAATAGTTAATCCCTAAAAGAATAACAACATCTTTATCAGGCAACCAATACTGCAAAGCAAATAAATACAATTCCTCCAAATCCAGTAATAAATGATGATGGTACGGAATATGATGGTAAAAAAATAATTTTCTGGAAACGTCCAAAGACAAAATATCATATCTACATTACCGGGAAGATGCAAGCAAATGTTATGGAAGGAAGATATAGTAAAAAACGCTTGCAAGCCCTAAATAACTTCTGCATTGTGTTTTGTAATAGGTTGTGCATTTAAATTTTGTTATAAACCGAATGGAGGAGCATTTCAATTGTCCATATTTCCTCCTGATATAGATATACGCTAAACACAAGGTAATGCAAGTTAACAATTCATCCTATTGCAGATTAGTTCCGTTTGATCAGTTTCTTGTCTCCGAAGGAAAACGGTTCAGTTCACAAGGAAATACCTTGTTTGAATCTGCCATTACAGCTCAATTTATTTTCGTTATACCAACAACATACCATTACAGCTGAAGTAACAATACAAGCAGTGCATTATTGAATAAACGTGACACAGTGTAACATATCTAATGCAGTGATGGCATTTTATGTTCATGCTCTGAATATTACCAGTGGTTGATATATTTCCTGTATCACAATGAGGGGATGTTGCTATCGTTTCAACTTTCGTCAAGTTAGATATTTCTGATCCAGCTATTTCCGTTGGTAATTTTGCGGAGGCTGATATTGTCACATTTAATTTTGCTGTTGTCGCCATTGTATCCGTTTTGGTCGTTAAAACGCTCGATAATGTATCTAATTGATGCGGCGCTGGTATCGCTGCTGCTGCTTTAGGTAAAAGAGAAAAGCAATATATATATATATATATATATATATATATATATATATATATATATATATATATATATATATATATATATAAAAGCGCCATAAAGTATTACAGCTTTAATAAAAGAATAAAACTATGTTGGATATTTGAAACTGTTAATCAAGTACTACCACTAATCATATGACGCCGCTGTGGGACAGTACATATTATGCAGATCGAAACTGGTCGGTCGAAGAGGTGTATGTCTTTGGAAGAATGAAATCCAGCAATATATATCGTTTAATATCGATTTCCCGCTTAACATTAATCAATCACTCAATCGATTGCTTCTTAGAGACCGTATCTGCCTTATTTAAAAGCATTGTAAACGCAATAAGATGATACTCCTAATCACCAATGTTTGAAATATCTTGCCGTTGTATCCACGTAGAGGCAAACTAAGAGACAGATAATATACATATATGAAGAAACTAATCCTACGTTAAGGAAAATTATGCGATCATTGTGCTCAGCAATTGTCAACAAAGTTAAGAAAGAATATATTCAGTATACCGTGATTGTGAGGCTGAGTTGTACCTAAAAACGTGGACATCTTGGTGACTAATATTTCAGCAATAACAGGAAAAAGATACAATATTCCTTAATTTTAAATCTTGTGCCAGTTAATTGTCAAGCCAGTATTCTTGGTCTGCTTTTCTAATAATATGCACCAGTACTTAAGAATGATCAATCCTTAACAGGATAGCAACGAACACGAAAAATGGCTTATCAATGTTCCGAGAACAAAACATTCGACACTTAAAGTAGAACAAACTAGTTTCAAATAAAGACGATATGCAAACATTCTTCTGCTGAAATAGAACTGACCGCAGGGAAGGGAAAAAATTTCATAAGGATCAGAAAAGAATATAAGTTTACATTTGGAATTCCTCCACATCCAGTAATAAATGTTTATGATACGAAATATGATGCGAAACACAATGTTTCATACGTCCCTCTGGAAAGAAACACGTAGAGAATATAATCTCTGCATTTCTTTGCAACAGTAAGCAAGTGTGATGGCATTATGATGGATTTAAAACACTTGCAGGACATAAATAACTTCTGCATTATATTTTGTAACAGGTTTTGCAGAAGTGCGTGCATTTATGTTTAGTTTTACACCAGATGGATAGAGCCTTCATGCTGTACATTTTTCATGTTACTACTGAAATATTGTTAACACCATGGAATATAAGTTGAGTAATCATGTTCTTGGACTTTTTGTTCTGTTACGTATATGCAAATAAATTGCTTGTGTCTTAGTTTTAAAATTCTTTTTTATGTTATTTTTGTTTCATTACATTTTATTGTAATGATTATTTTCACGGGATTCGATATTTGTTCAGTAAATTCAGTTTGTTTAGAACGTAACAGCTATTACATTAGCACTATTTTTAGCTCACTTTGGCTCGTAGATTTTGTAAACATCGAGTTAAAACGATTGGCTATTTCCAAGGTCATTTCGGCCAACATGTTCACTGGATTGTAAACAGCCTTTCCTTTTTATATATTTGCAGTGTGAGAATTTGGTTCTTAGATAGGGCTATTCTTGCTACGTGACAAATTTCATTTTTTTATTGCGTTGTTCAAGTTTTAAGAGACCACGTGACCCATCACGCGGGAATGGGATGATGTTTTAGTTGGGTTTAATACCAATTCTGAGAGCTTTTCAGTTAGTCGTTCTTAACACCTTGAGGGAACAAGGTGTTTCTAATTGTTGTTGCCAGTTTCTTTTTCATCTGTTTTTTGGAATTTAATAATATATTCTCTTGAAAACTAAATAAGTGTACTTTTTTAAAAAAAGTTCTGGGAGAAAGAAATTCAGTGGAAATTTATTCTGGAATTCTATACAGAAACATAAACCGTGATTCAATTGAGGATCTGTTACCATAAGGACAGATATCATCTGACATCATCGCCTCCATATTGGAATTTCATCAAGATTCAAACCCGGATTCTATTAGAACTGTTTAGTGATAGGACTTATATTATTCAATCTTAGGATTAAATTTTGGATTATACTCACAAACCGTAAGTCCTATTTCCAATTTTTACATTGTTTTCTAGGGAAATAAATTATTTTGTTAAAATATACAAAGCTTGTTGGCTTCACTCTTCTCTCGTGTTATTTTTGCACGAGCCTACACGTAACAGTTCAAAATATCAGTTTCCGTCACACTGAAGTAAATCGCTTGAGTTCCCAGAGAAAATTTTTTTACTCCATTAATGCTCATTTTATTTGCGACTTGCTTACAGCAAAAAGCCCTGGTAACAAGACCAAATACGAATAAATATACGGACATTCTTGCGTCACTTTTTTATGCCTCAAAAGTTAAAAGATATATCAAAACATGTTTCTTAGTGATTCCTTTGTAGTCACTGTAAGTGGCATAACGTAATTTCATTTAACTCCATGCTGCCAATGCTAAGTAGTTCCATCCTATTTTATTTTCGTGTAAATGTCATTGTTAAATTATTCCTTCATGAACATTGTCTATCAAGTTTACTAGCATCGTAAATTTCGTCAGACATTGACATACGTTTGCATTTGAATGAATAAAAGCTATAATCCATTTTTATGCTTTTAATAATAACACATTATAAACGATTTTGCACCATCATCTCTAGACTTGAAAATATTTTACCGTTTTAAATATAGATGGAAACATAAAATGGGCATATCAATCGCATTCACATATGTCATTAGTAGGGTTCTAGATAGAAAACCTTCAACAATAAAGTGAAATAGATATTTGTATAAATCAGTCGACATGTTGAATCCTCTGTTCATTCACTGTCAAGAAAAGCCTCCTGTGGCCCTCTTGGTTTGACTTTGGAATAAATTACACGTATTGGAATAGATGAGAAGCATCAATTAAAAATGTCAATCCCTAACAGAATCACATTATATTTACGAGGCACCTATTACGGCAAACAATCACCAACAATAACACAGTAATGCTGAATTACGAAAGCATTCCACACTTAAACCCTCATTACAAACTATACGGAGTATAATTTTAATAAGGATTCAAAAAAATAATTCATCTGCCAAAATGGAAAGGATAGCCAGACCAGAATAAATATTGCAAATCTTAGAGAGCAAATAATAAAATTTCTATCCATCGAACGCAGTAATGAGTACGGCACGAAATATCATGAGAAATTAATATTTTTCCAAGAAAGGCAAATTGATTACAGCTGCAGTAGTATGACACTGTAAGTAAAGACCATGACAGTAAGATGGAGTTAAGAACACATGCCATTAATCACTTCTGCATTAAATTCAGGCTTTTCATGAGTGGATGTATTTAAGTTTTCTTTTCCACAAGATGTCGCAATGTACTAACTACATATGCTAAAGATAGTGACAAGAAGTTGAATGCAATTGCATCTTAGTTCAATATTATCAGTTTTCTTCCTATTCATATTTGTCTAATGAGTTCATCAAAATGTGAATTATATCATTTACGTTTTACTTACACAGCATACCTGTGCAACAAAAGGAACTCATCTATCAAAACCACGAGTGTACAGTGGGAAGAAAATGAATTGTATAATATCTCATACAATGGATTTATTAAATGACTGATATAGTTCCAACAATTCGTCCTGTATCACAATAAGGTGACATACTTCTCGTTCCTTCTTTTGTTAATTTTGATTGCTCTGATCCCGCTGTTTCCCGTTGTGTTTTTGTGGTGCATGATATTGTTACATTTGAGGATGATGTTGTCGTCGTTGTTGCTCCTTTGGTCGTGGTCAAAATGTTGGACGAAGATTCTGATTTTAGTTGCTTTGGTACCGGTGTTGATGCTCTAGCTAGGTAAAGGATATATATATATATATATATATAGATATATATATATATATATATTATATATATATATATATATATATATATATATATATATATAACTGAAAATATAAACGAATTGACACCAATGATCTCTTTATAACTCAGATGCAAAGTGGAAAGAGTCAATAATTTATGACCCAAACGGGTGCGGGTTCAAATACTGCTGAGAGCAAGACTGCTGTTTGCTTGTGGACAAGAAATAACCTTTCATGTTTTATATGTTGATTTGCGTCCATCAACCAATCAACTGCGTGTATCGTGTGCTAGTAAACCATTTTTGAAGCTAGACGCTACTCGCTCTAAATCATATATTTGCGTGATATATTGCAGTTTCATTCACGTCGGGGCATGATGAATGTGCATTTAAAGAGAAAGACAGCGAATGAAAAGAAACTAAAAATTTAATTAAGAAACAACGTGCTAAAGAAACGGGTGAATGAAAGAGCAAATTCTTATCTTCTCTCTAAACTGTGTAGGCTAGGGGTCAAATAAATATGTTCAAGCCAGACCGGAGTAAAATTTCCATCTCGACTACCTGCTTCTGATGTTTCAGATATTTTAAATAAAGAGAGAGTATATAACTAACGTCTATTTTACCTTTGACAACAAAGAATCCTTTCCCGGCCTTAAACGTCCTCCCCAGTACTTCGATATGGAACTCGTGTTTGCCTACTTTTTCTGGATGAATGTGTACATCCAGAACAATGAAACTTTCCTTCCTTGATACCAGATTCACGTGTAGCGCTTTCCCGTCTGGATCAATTATTTTCGCTTGCACCATTCCGTCTTGGAAAAGTGCATTTGATACATTCCCTTCAAAAGTGACGAAGCGAAGAGAAAGTACACGAGTATCTTCACCGATATACACCTCCGAATAATGTTCGACTTCAGTCTTCCATGGACAAACATCTGATATCCACAGAAGTCCTAGATTTGGAAACGTCCGACAGGTAGCTTCCTCTATGTCGTCTTTCAAAAAACAAAATGATGCTATCTGACAAGGATGGTTATCGTGTGGCCGGTTAATAAGGTTTTTGATGCGTTGCGACAATACTTTTTCCAATCTGATGAAGCTAACATTCCCACAAAAACTGAGTTTCTCGGTGGTCAAATTTCTTGTGTTTTCTATATATTGTTCATAGGTGCGTAGCCGCTCAAGTTGTATGTCCAAGTTCTCTATCAAACCTGTAGTGAATTTCAATGCTTGATTGTTGAGGCATTCACGTCGTGATTTAAGGGCCTTTTCGCACCGACAAAATATCTCATTGATGTCGTTTAGAACCTTCTCTAGGTCGCTTTTAGCTCCCATTTTTTCTCGTTCAACAGCCCTAATTGCACACACTAGATCATCCTTCTTTGTCTGCAATTGTTCCATTACAGTGACTACTGCTGCCTTTTTATCATTGTAAATCTTCACAAGATCGATTTCTATGTTATGATTTTCCGACTTGTGTTGCTTTGAGAGGGCGCAGGTGTTGCATACAAGCATGTCACAAGTTTCACAAAATGCGATCAGCTCGTTTTTTTCATGGCCGCGAACAGTACACATAGAGATCCTGCTTATGTCTCTTAATGTCTCACTATCACGAATCTCTTTCAGCAAATTAATCCTGTGATCACGAAACATCACATTCCGCCGATGATTTGTAGAACAGGCCTCACATAAAAAGACGGTGCATTCCATACAACGAAAGTGAGATTGTCTTTCACAACCGGAGCTGCATGGGATCCAACCCGCACGGATAGCTAAATATTCCTTAAGTACATCCTTGGTCGAATCTATTGGTATCACGTCAATATTCGGCATCTGATGAACAATCTTGCATGTTGGGCATTGGAGCTTGAAATTTTGCCACAGTTTGATGGCACACTTCTTCCCGAGAGAATGTAGACATGGCAATAAAATTGGATGGTCACCGTCGGCTTCGATGTCAAATTGTTCATGACATGAAGGACACTGGAGATATATTTGCCTAGCTTCTTCCAATGACAAAAAGTCAATATTTGCTTTAGTGCCATGTGGAGGTACTACAGCAACACAATGAAAGTTTGTTTACAAAAAGGAACAAATGTAGCTTTTTTAGAATACAGATTTTGATTCTTACACAAACTGAAACTAACGAAATCAAAATCCAAATGGATACATGTACAGTATTCAGTATTGTATATATTTGTATATTTGTTCAATATATTTCAATTTATGCTACTTTAATGAAATACGATTGGTGAATGATTGTCAATAAAATTCACAAATATAACTATCTCCTAGCACATAGATTCAATCATTGGAAAAAAGGGGGACGACTTTAGCATGGCGCCATATTGCATAAGCAATTAAAACCTTTAACTTGCATTATGACGAATGATATTTCTTGCAGATTCAGATGGATTGGGCAGTACTCATTTCCCGCATTGTAGGTACACTTTACATGTTATATGTGCAAGTTCAATATTTTTTATATGACAACATGCTAACATATCACATTAAATGATACTTATTGGTTCAGTAACTGATCTGCTGCGAAAGTGGGAAGTTTCCTTACCCTGCCTTATGGAACATTTTGAATATGCTATTACAATCAACATTTTGCCGTCCATATTTCGAATCGATTGCCTAAATTGTATTGGAAGCAAAGTTAGGTCTGTCTGAATATGGCAAATTTACCCCAAGGAAACTCGTTATCTTTAAAAATGTCACTAACCCAAAACGAGAGAACCAACAACAAATAAAACTAATGATATTTTGAAAAAGTCTTAGTATAGTTTCCATCCCTATCAATATTTGAAATTTTATAATAAATTCTATTGATTTTATGTAAGATTACAAGCATCTTCTAAATTATATTTTCACAAAAGTATTTGGTTTAAATATGACATGGGTAACATATAAATCACGCAATATCTCAACGGCGGTAAAGCATCATTTCTACTTGCTGATATCATATTGTTATTATTATCTTTGCTAACTTTTCCACACACTCATTAAGCAAGTGAAATATGAATGTGAAATTACGAAATTAATGTGTACTTCAGAATGGGCAGTCGAGAAATATGTATAACTTTTACCTGTATCAGACCAAAAAATTTTATAACCTGATCTTATGATATAACTTGAATCATGCTCTCAAAATGTTTTGAAATATTTGGTTGATATATTCCGCAATTTTGACTTTCGAATACTGGTATATTTTAGGATATTATGACGGCTTTGACCTTTATTAGTAAGTCTAAAACGTCTTTTATCATACTACCACCTTCAACACTACCCAATCAATACGATTGACTACATATTAGTCTTACCTGTCCCATTTCCAATTCGCAGTTGAAATTTCCCAATCCAAACATCGGTCTCAAGAACGCATACTCTGGCTGTGTACCACCCTTGTTTCCTAACATCACATGTAACAGTTACCTGACCATTTTCCTCATAATTCACTTCTGGCTGTACATTCATATCGTCAGGATCTTTTACGTCGATCTGAAGAGGAACGCCAGCTGCAGCTTGTGGATCGCCTTGGTAATCATACAGCTGTAATTTCAAAACTGTCTGTCGACCTGTATCGACTAAATCAAATATCTTTACTTCTGTTTTTGGTGGAAAGACTGATGTGCCACAGATTTTCCCAAGGGTGAGCACGTGCTTCTGAAACTCCACCAGGCTGATATCCTTTAAAGTTATTTTGACATCTTCATGGGGTAAATTATCCAAAGGTTCTTTGAGAAGCTTATCAAATCTGTCCTTGATGATCTTTCGGATTTGAAGAAAATTAGCCGGATTTTTGTGTTGTAATGTCTGGGTTGCAAAGTTGATGGAATCAAGTATGTTCTGCTGATGATGTTTTGCATTTAGAAGCTGCTGCTCTAGAACTTTCCCTTTCTTGTAACAAATGATACTTAATTCATTTTTAACTTCCGCCTCTCGTCTATTCAACATCTCAATGCAATTTTTGAACGTTGCCTCAATACTTGTATTCAAATCTTTTTGCACTTTAGCTAAGGAATCCAATCTTTGCTCCACATTTTCAATAACATCCTTTGTTCTCATTCTTAGCTCTTCGGCCTCCTGTAGCTGCAATCTGACATTCTCCATCTCTTCATCGCTCACGTCATCAATGTTTCTAATTATGTGTCCATCAGCAGCTTTATGTGTTGTGGCTGTACAATGGATACAAACAATGGTCTCACACTTTTCACAATATAATGACAACTTATTGTGTTCATGGCCAATCACCGGACAGAACAATACGTGTGTAAAGTTGTCTAAGTCAGACTCTTGTAACTGGTCCAGATTGACAACTTTGTGATCTTTGGTAAATTTACCTCCCCTGTGACTTTTTATACAATTCTTGCAGAGAAACTGAGCACATTCGAGACATCGAGTTACTGCTTTATTCCCCTCCTTGTTTTCTTCACACATATTACAAATGAGATCAGGAGCTTTGGTGCGAACGGTGACGAAGTCAAGGAGCTCTCTACGATTATTGTCCTTCTTAAAAGTATTTACATCATTATCCGGCACCTGGTGGAGTTCTCTACACTGAGGACACGACACGGACTTATCCTTAATCATCTCCTGAACGCAAAAGGTGCAGTATGTGTGCAAACATGGTAATAAGAGAGGTTCCCGTGTATCATTGTCGTATAGATATTCACAGACGCCGCACATCAGGAACTGCTTCTTTACATCTTCTAATGTTGCGTCCATTGAAGCCATGTCTGTCAATACAGAACGTATTCAGAAATGATTGAATGCAAAACATTGAGCAGGCCAAGAAACATATGTAAGATAATAATAATGCATAACAACCTCAAAAGGCGTGGACAATCGAAGTATGCATATTGAGCTGTTGGTGCTTACAATTGCAGTGAAAACAATAAACAGCAGTCATAAATTTTTACCAAGGACCCGGACTTTATTTCTGATATTTGTAATATGTATGTTACCAAAGAGTCTCTGAATGTCTTCTTTAGAAGATAGAATGGTGAACAAATCCAGTGACAGGTACATTTACCAATATATGCAGTTGATAGGATTCTGTCACGCTAGCCAATAAATCAGTCTGAGCCTTCGATGGTAAGGTCGATTTGCGACCCCTGAAATGGTAATTAGATAGTACTCTCAGATTCCTGCTCAAAACAAGGTATTTTGCGAGTGCTTCGAAAGACAATCTTTTCCACAGACACCCCATATCTGAAAGAGAGAAACAGACAGAGACCGAGAGACGAGAATGAGAAGGGGCACGTACAATAATTGAATTTTCAGAGTACGATATAATTGACTGGGTCTCTCACATGACTATCCACATGGATTTAGAATGAGGGATTCTGATTCATCGTGCGTTTTATTTATTTTTTCTTTTATTCTATCTTGGGTCATTTTGCATCTATTTATTCATCATGTTAGCTTAAACCACTTCAGCTCTTTGCAGGATTGTAAATTCTAAGAACTAATTTATATTATTAAAACATGAATGCTTTGCATCTGTGTATTATGTTTTACACTGACAGGTACTTGTGAAGTTTTAAACGCAGTATTAGTAATTATAGTTAATATGTACTGATTTTGTTTTCATGATATTTATTTGGCATCATAGCATATAATAACTTTAAACCTGTAACACCATAAAATGTAAGTTTTTCTACGGGATATTTTACTTCGCGTCACTTGATTGCCAGATTGAAATCCTTTGTTGCTACCGGTTACCATCCATAATTGGATGTTACTACCTTATTTTAAAAGATAGCTTTATCGAGATGCTATAGCTGACAAAGGATATTTCTTCATTATTTTACCTCATAAATCCTCGCATCATTTAAACGTATTGAAAATTATTCAATTAAATTTAATTTATTTTCTACATTTTCTGAAGAAAAAAAACTTGATGTCTTTATTATGTGGCATATCAACTTTCTATTAACAAGGTATTAAATATAGTGTTCTTATGCAAAACTGTTAGTGTGATTAGCTCCATCTATCTTGATCATTATTGGTTGAACGTAACCTCAGTGAACTTTGACTTTTATCAGAAATGTATCAGAAGAAATGTATCAGAAAAAAAATGATTATTTACATTGAAGACAAACAGATGTAATCAGGGACATTTCTTTGAAAAAGATAACGAAAATCCATCATTCGTGATGCTTGTTTGTGTACCAGTTCTGAGTTCGACTCTAATAAGTTTCGTGCATTTTTATTAGTCGCAGTGACGTTTAAGACTTGGTATGGACAATAAATGGTCAAACTGAACATGAAATTTCTCAGATTTTGTTATCCAATTGAAATTTCGAAGTATCATTATTATCTCCAGTAGAATCTGGAAAGGTGTTTGTCTTACACCTAAAAAGGGGACACAAAATATTTACTAAGTTCGGAAAAAGACAGTGCACATGAAATTCATTGCAAAATGGCAATGATGATAAAATCATTAAAAGCGGGGTTAAAATTAGGATTATGAAAAGGGACAGGATGTCATACCACCTTGTTTCTGTTTAACTACTTTGCTTGCACTACTCACTGTTGTGAGGATGGAAAAGATGTGACTTTGAGCGTTGGGTTGTGGTGGCTCTATTTCATTAAATCCGAGTTGAAGAATTCTTTTAATTTGATGAAATCTTTAAATGTTCACCATGTTTTAAAGAGAGTAAATTTAGGTTATTTAAGGTTATTTAGTCTCAGTTTGTCTCCTATTATCTGCATAATTGTCAATTAAACATGGACGGCTGCATACTGGTCAGAACGATATGTTGTAAAACCTTATTTCCGCACAGACAGTTTTCAATAAATAATTAAACAGGGTCTGGTCAATGGCAAACTGACAACATTTGCGTACAATGATGTGGAAAGACCTTGCCTAGACCGGCGTATCTTTGAAAACTGTTGGTTTAGGACGTTCGTTGGGACATTGGTGGGATGAATCAATTGCATTGTTTGTTGATGCCTGGTAATTTCCATACAAACCCAATACGATTATGTACCTTTTCGCTAAGAAACCAGTTGACAACTATGTGACTCAAAATACTTGTTCACTGGATTTTAATTATAAGGATCTGTATGTATTGGGATAGTGTACCATAGTCCAATCTTGTATCATCCATTGTCATAAAAAGATCAAACCATTCCTAGTAGAAACCAGAAGCAGGGCGATGATGCTCAATACCCTTCCAAATAGAAAACAGATGTAAAACCAAAACACTCTCTGTTACCTCATACCACACAGAAGTCTTGGTAGAAGTTCACCCTATCATTTTAAAAGAGGAAATGGGTGATATCTATCCAGCACCATATATCTCCCCTCTCCAATACAGAGAGAGAGAGAGAGAGAGAGAGAGAGAGAGAGAGAGAGAGAGAGAGAGTTAAGATCAACCAAGAAAAAAAATACATTCTCTAGCCCCTAAAGACTATATCTTTACATTGGAGCTACTTACAAAGTGACCGTAACAAAATTGTAAATGACTGCCTACACTGTCACTGTCAAATTTAAGGCGTCCAAGTCTCGAACTGTCTTCATTATGGACTTACTGGAGTTTATATTAGATGCGTTGAAACAACACGAAAGTTTTAAATATACTGTCCAGATGGAGTTTAGATAAAGAAAAAGAAATGAGACAAGAGAGTATTTCGAATGATACAGTGTAAGGGTTCCTGTAATGTTGAAACTTCGAAATGTGCCACCAATTCATTATACGTTGAAAGTGTAAACTCAAGCTAATCAATGTGTCATGCATCCGCATTTACCTGAAGCCCGTTTCTACTAACACTACGGTATGCAAACAGAACAGCGATAAGATTTCTATGCCTGGTACCAGGATCATTTTTCAGAACCTTTTGAGTTTTAAATGAAATGTTTTTATTAGACGGACATGTAACGATATTGTGGTGGCAAACTGCAATAGCTATTCCTAGATAACATCGGATTCGATCCATTAATTGATGTGATGTGATGTGATTATGATTTTTAACGTAGCTTTAACAATTTTTCAGTCATATCGCTACGATGTCTGCAGTGTGGCAGTTTATAGTGATGTCTAGCACTGGGGCATCATGCCGCAGAC
>JAECUM010079103.1:0-13436 GCA_016617855.1 Megalonaias nervosa | reverse complement strand
GGTGCCTCGATGTGTCCTTGGGGAGGGTACTTAGCTCCCTCACACTTGTCATAGCCAATAATGTGTTAAAAGTGCAGTTAAATCTCCGTCGAAGGAAAGAAACAAATTCAGCTGATTGTCAGTGCAATTACATTGGAGTGGACCAGAGAAATCTGACGACTATTCAGCTACTTATCAGTGAAGTACAGTGGACTGCAGTGGGGCACAGACCTTTGGCTTGCAAGTCCTTCTGTGGTTTGCGTTTATCTGCTTTATGACAATGTTATGGCCCCTAATCCTAAATGTTCTGTTTCATAACTTCATTTTCTAGAAGACACCATACCTCAACGCTTTAAGACATTGGTGCTCCTCTTCTTTCGAGTTCGAAGATGGCCTTGACATCACTAACTGGTTTGGTTTCTGTGAGTATGTACGTGGCTGATCAGGCCATTTTGTGTCCTGAACTGTCTGTGGCACATCTGACTAGAGACGCCGCTTGGGATTGATTTATCAATAGATGACGTGCTGAAATTCTGAGATTTACGCAGCTCGCGCTTCTACACTGTCTCTGTAGTTCTTCTCATCTTTTCGTCTGTAGCTCCAGTATGGATGAGATGCACCAAGTGGAGCGATCCTGTGCGAGATTATCCCATGAATCAGGGTCAATGTTAAAGTATTTCAAGGATGATTTCAGGGAAATTTTGAAGCGTTTCTTCCGACCACCCTGAGATCGCTTTCCCGCTTTCAGCTGGTCGTAGAAGATCTTTGTAAGTCGCTCTGCTGACATATTGGTGACGTGACCTGCCAATCTCAGCTGCGATTTCCTTAGCATAGTGTGGCTGCTTGGAATGCCTGCCCGTGTGATAACCTAATAGTCTTGGATCTTGTCCTGCCATCTTGTCCTCATCAATTCCCTCAGACAGCCCATATGAAAATGGTTCAACTTCTTGGCATGGCGTCTGTACACCGTTCAGGCTTCGAATGTATACAGCGGGGTGGGTAACACAGTGGCTCTGTAGACCTTACCTTTTGTTTGCAGACTGACGCCTCTGTGCTCCCACACATTTTCGCGTATTCTGCCAAATGTCACTCTTGCTTTAGCAATTCTGACGTTGGCTTCATCATTGATGTGGACTGCAAGTGATAGTGTGCTGCCGAGATAGGGTGAACTTGTCCGTTGACATGAGGGTTTGATCATTTATTCTGATTGCCCATTGTCACTGGTGCAGGTTGGTGCATCACCTCTGTCGTCTTGACACTGATTGTGAGACCGAAATTGTCCCAAGGTGAAAATAAATGGTCCATATTTTTGTTCAGATTTACCCTCGTCCAAGACAGGAGTCAGCATGCTATCATAGAATCGCCGAACCGTCACTATGAATTTCTCTGTTCAACCAAACGTTTGTCATAATCTTCCAAACACCTCCACGGCTGATTATATCAAAGGTTCTCGTCAGTCCATGAATGTCGTTTACATATTGGAGTTGTTACTTGCATTTCTCACGGAGCTGACGAGCTATAAGCAGATTTTCTTTTGTCCCTGGTCGTTGTTTGAAGGTACACTGTCTCTCAGGCAGGAGCCATAGATGAATGTGATGCACAAGGCGATTCAGCAGAGTTCTAGTGAGGATTTTGCCGGCTATAGACGGCAAGAAGATGTCCCGATGACTATTGCAGGATTGTCTGTTGCCGTTCTGCGTGTATAAATGGACGATGGATTCATCCTTGTAGTAGTGGTGTATAGTTATCTGAGTCCACACAGACTGGAAGAGTTCAGTCAGCATCTGTACCATGTGCCTCTGGCTTTGTAGACCTTGACATTTGACAATATATAAACTTCATTCTGAGTTTCAGTCAGCTTTGGAGGATCAGCAGAAGAACCAAAGACAGACAAGCTCATATCGTTGGTTTCAATTATAGAGTTGGCACAGATCACCAGACATGGCCGGGTGTCATTGCCAATAGTTGCTCTTGCAGGTGCAACAGCAACGGGCTACTAAGAATATTTGCTGAACAAAATCTCATCATCGCCAACAGTTTTCTGTCTGCCAAACCGCAACAAGAAGTCTTGGATGCACCCACGCTCCAAGCACTGGCTTCTTTATGACTACATTATTGTCAGGATGTTCGAGTGACGAAGGCCATAATAAGTGCATAATAATGCTGGACGGACCACATGCTCATATTCTCCAATCTCAATATCCATATTCAGACTAATAGAGCAACACAAATCAAACAGAAAAGGCGCCCGATGAACGCAGGTTCTCCAGATAAGGCAGTAGAATGTGAAACAGGCGTTCTTTTGAGAACTATGCAGTCAGCTAATGACAATTGATGTGAACTTCGAGACAGTCGAGGAAAACTGGAAAAGTTACTGTCCAGTGCAAACTCAGAGAGCTGCAAGACTCATGGCTGAGCGACAAGGCAGACGAGTTCAAACCTTAGGAGACGATCTACGGACCACAGTCATCAAGAACATCTTCAAGGTTGTCCGACAAATTAAAGATACTACTTAGATTGGCAGAACACTTCAACAACATCTTTAATAAACAATCGTCCATCTGTGATCAGGCAGGTGGTTGACTGCCCCAAGTGGACATAAACATATCACTTGCTGATTCTCCAACGCTGACTGAAACTCAAAAGCTCGAGACCTGCTGAAAAGCACATGGACAAGAAATTATATCAGACGTATTCAAAGCCGAAGTCTCACACACGACTCATAAACTGACGGAACTCTTCCGGGCAAAGTGGATTCAAGGAAAGTATGGCTCAGGAGCACAAAGATCCATCGTCCACTTGAACAAGTTGACAAACAACAGACAATCTGCGACAACCATCGGGACATCTCCTAGCTCGTGGCTTTGGGAAAGACGAGGGCCCATAGACATTGTATTTGTAGCTCGCAAACTCCAGAAGAAATGCTAGGAACATAACTACAACCTCTTCACGTTGTCGTTGATCTGACAAAAGCCTTTGATCCTTTGGCTTTACTTGGCCATTGTGATTTTGAAAGTCGCTTGAACACGTTCAAAAAGTGGCTTAAAGATGATATGAATGGATTACCTACTTCCAAATCCGGATTTATCTGCTTGGAACTAGGCGACCAAGTATAGTGTTTCAGTTGTTGTGTGAAGATCCGGGGGTATGAGGATTCGGATCTCCTAATATATACCGGTTTCCGTAATACCACTACTTTCTTTGTTTGATCATAATTATTATTATCCTAATGGATACTTTAGAAGATGGGATTCGAAGTTTAGAAATGCAATAAACAATTGTATCCTCACTTACACCTGGTTTCAGAATGTTTTTTTTTTTTTTTTTGTTTGAGCATCGATTCTTGGACTAGCTAGTTGTGACAAAGCTACTTTTGCTTTTTTCAAACAAAACAAAAACGCTTTCTTTGATGTGGCATGTGAATGATGCCTTTCTGTAACTGCTGTGTCGTCAAAATAAACCATCTTATCACAACAAGGTATGAATACTACAGTGAATTCCAGAGAACAAAATCTTACAGAATTACCAAAATAAGTCGAAAGAAGCATCGCCTCGAGAAGAGATTTCTTCACAAAGTACGGTGTGTGTTGTGAGTTAGTGGATTTAATTTGTCATTGCATTAAAAGTCATGTGAACAGCGATGAATACGACATGTGTTTCACAGTGTAAAGATTGATCCGTAGTACTTTATTAACTTTTCATACTTTACCAAGAAGTGTGTGGAGTTGATTACACCTACAGATTTACAACTGGTCGGATGGACGTGACTCGAAATGCTTTGTCCACTTCTTTAATAAATTTTCCTTTATCATCAACGACTTGAAAGAATCGACTCGGATCTACCAAGTATTCTGTCTTTGACAATATCGGTCGTTGATACAATTTTCTCTACCGACAATTTCAACATGACTTTTTCAAACGATCGTCTTCCTTTGTTCTTTTCCACGTGTTCCAGGGTGGTGTCCTCTAGGGATTGATACCGTTCTTGGAATGCTTCACTGTTTTTTGGTGTCTAACATCGGTAACGAATGCCAGTAGCTTCTTGCCTAAGTTAAAATATTTGTTGTCAGCCTGAGAAATTCCCTTGAATGGTGTCGTCGTCATCTTGTTTGTATTTTTTTGTGGTAGGAAATGCCAAATTTCATATACTTTGAACAGTTCGCATCCACGATCGATCGCACAAAACAATTATACCTTCATTCACGTTCCTCTCAAGGCTCATTCTTGATCGTTGTGTCGTTATTGTTGGTCTTCACTGCATGTTGCAGCACACGCACGGCATAAAAGAAACATCAGGTTTCCGTGGTAATGATGAGGTGAAACAGAATGGGACAACTTCGTCGGTCGCAAAATTTGACATTTGATCAAACATTCGTTCCTCTCGGCATAAGTTCGAACCACTACAATTGCACGGGTTAAGCACATTTGATATTAGTGGTTGTCAATCAGAACGATACTTCATCGGGTACTGCGAAGTTCATGCACCGATAAAACATTGCATTGTATGGTCGACTCCCTCTTGGAGGTATGAAGAGTGGATTTTTCATCTGTGGTGTCAAAGTCATCATTCCATTGTCAGAAGTGTTGCATTTTGTTGATAATTTTGTCAGAAGTTAATTCTACTCGTTGCTAAACTCATTCTACACAGGATACTTGAAACTGTCGTGATTAATGGACAGTCTTAAACGATCGTCATCATTAGCTTGGCGCTGACGTTTCAATGCGTATAATAATGATTCTTATAAATCCGTAATGAAAGCCGCTGCTTTTGTGTTCAACGTGAGACACGAACTCTTTAAAGTCCGTCGTTTGAAAATTTCTGCAAGTCACTTTTTGGTAGGTCAGATGTAAAAATAATCTTCAGAAACTACTGAATGACTTTCTTTCTTGGCTGATCTTGACTCTCTCTGTCTTATAGCGGTAGAGGTAGATGGTGTTGGCTAAGGATGGATCACTCATGTCATCTTCAAAATTGAACTTGCATAACCTTTCACGAAACGTCTTCATCGTTTCTTGGCTTCCTCTTGTTTCTGTTTTTAAAGGCTTCATCTTTCCAATTTGATCCAAAGTTTGATTTGACTAGTGCATACACTCTTCCCCTACGTACAGAGAGACCCGTCACTCGAAGAGAATATACTCATTCAGTATTCAAGCTGTGATGATGAAAGAGTCACACCAGATCTAATTTCTGGTCAGACATTTACAGAAAGTCATTCGAAAGTACACTTCCTACAAGACATGAACTACCCCACTTTAAGATACCTGGTATGTATGTGAGAAAAACGGACAATGGGATCCAGAATCTCCACAACGTCTAAAGAAATCACTGAGACAGGAGAAAACAGAGACACTAGTAAATGTACCTGTTCTCAATGTAAAGATAAAGGGTGTTGATTTTCATAGTGTTAAAAGAAAAAAAAAAGCCAATTAAATAGGAGAGCGTTCAGCAGAAACAGAAGAAGAACCGACACTAGTAACAAAAAAGGAAGGAAGCGAGAGGAGTAGAAAAATCCATGCCAGTGAAGAAATTCAAAAGAGAAAGATGGTGAAAGAACGACAAAAGGAAGAAATGGACTATTGTTATTTGATCTGAAATTTCATTGTGCTGTTTGCTCAAATAGAATAGAGCAAAGAAAACTCAAGTGTTTCTTTGTCTTAATTTTCTCTTATAGTATTGATAAGATCTTCATGTACTTAAACACGTACACGTTTTATCATGGAAGGATTTACGATTGATTTGGCATTCTCTTAGTAGTGTCTCTCTTCTTAGAGATGTTGATGGATCTAAAAAGAAACGTTGGAGTTTACGAAAAAACAAAACAAAACAACAAATTTACGGACCTGACATCATTAACTATTAATGTGTTAAACCTTTCCACGACCAAGTCAACTTCTGCTGCTGTGGTAGTGGTAGTGGTAGTGGTGACTGCTGCTAGCGTCTCAGTGATGACTGTAGATGTAGTCATACAAGGTTTAAAAGTCTTGGATCGTGAGAGTCTCGTTCTTTTCATCTGGGCTAAATAGGTCTGATGCGTTTTTCTCATATACTTGAACTCTACTACAATCACGTTTTGTTGTCACTCTCTTCATTCTGCTTAGTCTTCATAGTTTTCTTCTTTTTAACTTCTCGCTTTCTCTTCTACTCTTGCTGATGTTAAACAAATACTTGTTCTTCTTTTTCTGCGATGCAAAACAATCTTTTCACCTCCTTCTGTTTCTTCTGAAATCGTCATAGCCTGGTAGCGATAGAGAAGGAGATGAAGGTGATACTATGCGGGCAAAATACTCTTGCGGAGATGATAGTAAACCGCTAAAAGCCAAATCGAAATAATCACCCTCTTCTCAAAGAATACTTGCTACATCAGTAGTAACAGTGGTCGTAGTGGAACTATCACTCCGAGTATACAGTGTAACCTTGACTGGCGCACTCCAATAAATCATACTCATTTGATCAGCTATATGTATTGTACTTGAGCTGCTCCGTAATGGTAAATTGTAGGAAAGAAGCTGGTGTGTGTGTGTGTGTGTGTGTGTGTGTGTGTGTGTGTGTGTTCTAATTGGTAGAACATTCCAGTCCGTTCCGATCTGGTCAAAGACTATATATAGAGACCGATTGGCTTATTGTGTCACCTATTCTCAAGACAATCAGACAAAATGTGGACAGGCGTTGAGTCATCGACTATTGTTTCAAGTATGCTCTTCAATTCAGACCTTTTAGTACATGTCAAGACTTCGGGAGCCATTCCCAGGATTACACATACAGTTACACGGACGAAACGAATCTATGTGGAGAGGCAAGAGTGTCGGGAGTTTAGTTAAGTCTACGGACTGGCTGAAAGAAGACGTTGGTGAAGAAGAATTGGAAAGAAGTGTGGTATGTGCTATCGCGCTTTGGTTTGCAAACCCCAACGGCCGTTTTCATGGCCAGCTATATCTCTAGAAAAGATATACTACTAAAAATTATGGTCCTTGTATTTTTTAATAAATATTATAATATAATAGTTATATAAAAAAAATAAAAAATAGAAGGGCCATAATTTGTCTATGTTTATGTCCACAACACAACTAAAACCTTAAACCCTCCCCTCACTTATGCTTGTGGATATAGTATCTATGAACATTATCTACTCTCGCCGTGCTTATGGTGATAGTGTGTTTGGTAACTTGTGTAAGCACTCCTACCCTTATCGTTTGATAGCCGGTATTGGGTTATTTAGTCACAACATACGGCATGTTGGATAGTACAGTGTTAGGTTTTTGATAATAATAAAAGCGTGAGTTATGGATAGTAATCAAAAAGTGCTCCGTTGGATAGTAATCAAATATATGTATTAGTAATCAAAGACTATGTGTTGAATAGTGATCAAAAGGTTGATGTTGGTATCTGAACATGTTCAAGTTACCTTCTCAATACTACCTCATGGGCGCCCGCACATAGGGGCAAGGGGGGGGGGGCACTTCTACCCTTCGGATTTCACCTCTAAACATGTTTTGGCCTATATCAGTAAAATTTAATAACCGACCACTGCATATTTGCCCCCCCCCAAAAAAAAAATCTGCGTGCGCACATGACTACCCAATACATTTTTTAACATAGAAAGGGCTTATAACAAAAAATTTTAACATTAAAATTGATGTTGTGCCCTAAAACTGAAACCTGTAACAGCTCCATCCACTCAGGACCCCCAAGTGTCTGCCACCTGTTAAACCTATTGACATTTTTAACATAGGCTTTCCCGTTGTGTCCTTTATTAGCCGCAAGCTTGCTGCAACTATTATACATGCCATACATACAATACCCAGAAGTGAGCTGCGGGCGTAGAAAGTTGGTGAACCATTGATGTATTGGACAATACTCAGAAAGTGGTGTATTTAATATTATTCAAAAATTGTGCATTGGAGAGTGCTTAAAATAATTGGCCCATAGGCTATAGATCCGATTATTTTTTTTTTAGCATTAGGATTGTCGTACGGCTCCATATCGCACCCGTTCCCCGTGTAGCCTACGTTGTAATGTTAATTCCCTACGGCTCTCAAGAATAGAAGTCAGCAACTTCTAACAGTGTGATAATAGTAACTAAATAACCTCAGTGGTCAAATCCCGTAGGTCTATATCCACGCGCATACCCTGCAATGTAAATGAACGGCTTAAAGTTGTTGTCCTGTTTGGCCGTTAAGTGCTTCACATCACTATTACCATTTGAAGTCAACAACTTCTAACGGGGCCCCGAGTGGCCGAGTGGTCTAAAGCGCTCACCGTTCCGGATCACTTCCATCTCACTTCTGTCTGCGTGGGTTCAACTCTCGGGCTCGGCTAACATGGGTACGCGAGAAAGCTTGCCAGTAGCTTCTCGTGGGTCGGTGGTTCTTTCTGGGGTTTTCCAGGGTTCTTCCTCCACCAGTTATACTGGCCGCCATGTATAACCTATCTTGTGCTGAAAAATGGCGTTAAACCCTACAACAACAACAACAACTTCTAACAATGTAACAGTGTAGCATCAATGTCAAATTCCCGTTTGAGGCCAAAAAGTCCCATCTGAGGTCAACAATTTCTAACAATGTATACAATATGCTCTCAGCGGCATATGTGCCAGCTTTGTAGTGTCAATGTTAAATTACCGTAGACATACATTACAGCCTACAATGTCAACTACAGTGTAATGGTTAACTCCCGTATACATTCAAAGTAGCACATATAACTACATCTGTAGTTTAGCTATTAATACATTTTAATTTGCGGTTCAAAGGTGCAATGTCAAGGTCAGAGGGACCACAGGAAGGAAAACCGTTTTCACAAAATAATTCAAGTCCAAAACATGACCAAATTTTGTGGATTGCTTGCATTTGAAACAAGAAAGGCACTTTATCGATTTGTGAGTCAAAAGTCAAGGTCAATGCGAGTGTAAGAAAAATAGTTTCAGAAAATAAAATGTATTTCCGTTTCTTTTATCTTGACCGAAGACATTTATTGATTCTGTATTCAACAGATCGAGTATCCGACCACATTTTCGCTAGCCAAGGTTCCGATATGCTTATTTATGAGTCCATTTGAGTCGTGTGCTTCTCGTCTCGATCATGTAGGAACAGTATTCAAATTTGAACAACCTAATTTTGATTGGATACGGTGGATTTCCGCCGCATCCAATCAAATTTACAGACCCGAAGAACAGAAACATATGCTCGATCCGCCAAGGTGTAGAAGGGGTTAACAATATCGTTACCTTGGCTAGTGAAGATGATCGGACCACTGAAAGAGGGTTTACATATAAGAAGTATAATAATACTATTTACCAATGATACTGTTTACCAAATGGCGGACTTATGGTTTACCATTTGCGGTACTACTTCTTGCATGTTTTGGCACCAAGTTTAGCATATAGAGGACGAAAAAGCCGGAGTTCCCATGGAAAAAAAGACCGACGCTACTAGCCAACTATAATATCAAAGAATCCACAAGCAGCCTTTTCTTCCGTTCTTTATTATTTCTAACTGTTTAGTATTGTTAGAATCTGGGTCTAGGAGTTAGACAAAACTTAAGAACAACACATATTTGAATCAATCATAATTCTGTTACAAGAAAATATTTGGAAATAAATCGCATTTTAAGATTACAAAATATTAATTTGCTTCATTTTACCTCCCTTTTCATTTGCATTCATGCTTTAAAGTCTAGACAATTCTGATGTCTTATTAAATATATATTGTGTCAGAATTAAAATATCCACCAAAAAGCCCAGTATAGTGGGAGACAACTGAAATGCGTATGATTTATCTTGTAGTTACAAAATCATGTCACATTTAATAATCACAAAGGTGTTTTTCATTAATAGAAAAATAAGATTAAACTAATCCATTATCACTCAAAACTCGATTACTGTTTAAGCTATGGCAAGTCGAAATAGTTTTGTCGTATTTAGGTTTTGAAATTGGCTCCTATGGTAACTCCTTAGTTGTCTGTCCGACACTGACCAAGAGTGGTCCCTTATCTAACCTCTAGATGTCCACCGACTGTCCAATGAACGATTGACAGGGAATCAAGCGATGCCTGACAACTATGTCAAATTAAGTGATAGTTTATATAACTGCGAATTCAGCTGTTACATGTTTAAGTATGAATTCAACTGTTACTTATTTAAGTACGAATGCAACTGTTACTTATTTAAGTGTGAATTTAGCACCACAATTGATATCTGACTATAAATAAATATAACAGAATGATGAACACAAATTATACATGTATTTGGCCAATGCATGAGGTTCTAGTATGTTGAACTAAGTTTTCAATCAAAGTACTGGGGGCCCCGAGTGACGTTAGTGGTCTAAAGCGCTCACCGTTCCGGATCACTTCCATCTCACCTTTGTTGGCGTGGGTTCAAGTCTCGGGCTCGGCTAACGTGGGTACGTGAGAAAGCTTGGTGAATCTTCCCGGGGTTTCCAGGGTTCCTCTATCACCAGTTATACGGGCCGCCATGTATAGCCTATCTTGTGCTGAAAAATGTCCTTAAACCCTACAACAACAATAAAGTACTGAGATCCTGTGCAGACAACCACTGATGACGACTTGACTCGTGATGAGGTGAAATATAGATCATCGTAAAGAGTTTATATTTGAGTTGTATGCTGGTACATTTTACGCATTTTGTTTGTAATTATCTATAAATAATGTATATTTCATAAATTATTACAATTGAAAATATACAGCGCCATGCTTACAAAATATGGCTATTATAGTTCCGGTACTCTCTACGTACGCCACTTAGCTTGTTAATATCGAAAACGGCAAGACGTTAGGAGGAAAATAAGAGCTAGCAGTGGGTGTGTCCGGGAGGATGCATTGATCCCGGGAGTCAGACTAAGGGGTATGGTCTTGGTGGGATGCACCATCGTTAGCTTTTTGTTTATAGCGGAAATTTTCAAAATACTTTACCTGGGCAATTCTTCAAAAAAAAAAAAAAAAAAAAATATATATATATATATTAGGGGTGGGAGGTTGTCATCTGACATATAAACTATTCTCTGCAGCCAAATAGGGGTGCCACTAAATAACATCGCTCCTGGGTACCTCGAACCCTCGCACCGCCACCAGTGGCATCACTAGGGGGTGCAAACCACACCGGGTGACACAATCAGAGGGGGTGACACCAAAATGACTCTTTAAAATTTGTGAATTTTTGTGCAGGAAGGAGGTCCATGGGAGTGACGCCATGAGTTACCGCACTGGGTGACACCAACCCTAGTGCCGCCACTGGCTACCACTCTGTATCAATGTAGTTAGGAATGGATGTGAGATAGGGCCTACAAAATTCTTAAAGAATCAAATGAGATAGCAGGACCAAATTAGCGTCGTGCACATTTACGATATATATTTATAGTTCAGAAAAATAAATGTAGAACAGAAAGTTACAATTTTAATTTTCACTTTTATGACGTGGACAATATTTTAAAGGAAATAACCACACACTTTGAATTTTGCAATGTTGCAAGATATCTTATAAAGCAATTGCAGATTTATCTAGATGTTAACATAATGAACAAAGAAACAGCCGTATAATATTTTAAAGATATTTTATAACGGTTTGCAACAAAAACAAAATTAGATTATACATAGCACTAACAAAATAATCACTGTTGTAACTGTCAATACTAGTGCAAAAGTTCATTTATGATTTAATTTAAAATCTTAAAAAAAAGTCTTCTTGATACACTGCTGTATTTCTTGTTAGTTGAATGTTCATTGTAATACCATGAAGAAACTCTGGAATGATTGTCCACCATAAATACAATTACTGGTAGTACACAACTTCTTTAGTCTCTTCTCAAGTAGCGTTAAGCTTTATGTTACTCTCTTTATGACCTGGGTTCCTGCTACTACTTGCAGCACTATTGTGGTAACACATTTTCTGTAACAAGTTTATGCAGGTCTGCTTGGTTGGGTACAATGAGCCTACCAAGGCATAAAACTCATTATTCCATCCTTCATATATGATGTTGATACATGGGTTACCCTGAATATTTGCTGTGCGTACACTCCACTGACACTACATTGAAATAAGCCAATAATGTAGAAAGTGTCGACGTAGGTCACGAGTTCTTCAGCCTCTGGTGGTTCCTTGGGCATTACGGCGCAGATGTGTTTTACACTCTGTCAATTGGTGTGTTGGTAACAAAGCTAAGCCATCCAGCTTGCTGCAAAAGAAGCAGAATTCTGGATCATTCCTGTAGTGGTTGGTTAGTTAAAGATTCTGTATCTTGTGTCATTTTGCTTGTGTTACATGCTAGAAGAAGCCTTGATGTGCTACATGCCATCCACATACGTCAGATACGCTGTCAGAACACTGCTCTCAAAGTCAGTAATAACTTTAGCAATGTTGAAGTCTGGACATGAAATGCTGCACTTGTCACTGGAAAAGCTCTTAATATGTTATGTGTGACTTTTTCTGGAGTAAACTGTAAACAGCAGTAATATTGTCATTTGTAAAAGGGACTCTCATGGTGTATATCTGTTTAAACAGGAGTGGAGCTGTGTCAAAGGTACCATCCTTGAAGATGGTTTCAGCAGAAGCTAAACATTGTAGGCCATCTTCTATAGCAAAGGCAATTACAACATTTGGCTAGACTGTTATCATAAATCAAAAATGGTTGCAGTTTATCATCAAATGTTTTAGTCAGTTCCACAATAGGTAGAGCAAGTGTTGCTTGAGTAGGTATTTGTGATTAGATCTGGATATATTGCTGGAGTACCAGTAGGTATCTGTGGTTACATCTCGAACTGGAGTAGGTATTTGTGATTACATCTGGAAGTGTTACTGGAGTAGGTACTTTTGGTTGGATCTGGAAGTGTCACTGGAGTAAGTATATATGATTAGATCTGGATCATTTGCTGTAGTAGGTACATGTACTTACGGTTGGATCTTGGAAGTGTTAGAGGACTATGTGTCTATGGTTAGATCTGGAAGTTTTACTGGATTAGGTATCTATGATTCTTAGTGTTAGTGGAGTAGGCATCTGTGGTTGGATCTGGAAGTGTTAGTGGAGTAGGTATGTGTGATTAAATTTGGAAGTGTTTGTGGAGTAGGTACAGTATGTGTAATTAAATCTGGAAGTGTTACCGGAGTGGGCATATATGCTTGGATCTGGAAGTGTTATTGGAGTAGGTATGTGTGATTAAATTTGGAAGTGTTTGTGGAGTAGGTACAGTATGTGTAATTAAATCTGGAAGTGTTACCGGAGTGGGCATATATGCTTGGATCTGGAAGTGTTATTGGAGTAGGTATGTGTGATTAAATTTGGAAGTGTTTGTGGAGTAGGTACAGTATGTGTAATTAAATCTGGAAGTGTTACCGGAGTGGGCATATATGCTTGGATCTGGAAGTGTTATTGGAGTAGGTATGTGTGATTAAATTTGGAAGTGTTTGTGGAGTAGGTACAGTATGTGTAATTAAATCTGGAAGTGTTAC